>VDFB02349474.1:0-43220 GCA_007258455.2 Sequoia sempervirens | reverse complement strand
CTTTTGCCACTTGCTCATGAAAATCAATTTATCAATTTATTAAATCATCCATTTTCTTTCAAAAAGGCATCGATGGTTGGAATATTCCTCAAATTTGAAAAATCCCTCCAAAAGGGTTTGTACATCCAACAAAGCATTTAAAATCTCTTACAAGTCCTTTTTCCTTGAGCCAAGTGGCTATTACTCCATTTGACTCTTCATCCACCTTGTCATTTCACTATTTTTAAATTTCAAATAAAGGCATTTATTGGCACACTCATCAAAATGTGCACATCCTTTGCCCATTCACATCTTGACAAGTGGCACTTGCCCATTGGATGTTGAATGATCCCACATTGCTTCATTTTGATCATTCCTCCATCTTGTCTTTCTATAAATAGAAGACTTTCTTTTGTATTTTTATCATCCACAAGCATCTACAACTTAGAGAAAAGTTACTCTCTTCACATTGAGAGCTAATTTTGTCCATTTCATATCAAGTTTTCATCCATTTTATCAAGTTTATAGCTAGGTTATTGTAGGTTTTCTTCATGGAGCTCAATTGAATCAATCATCAAGTGGATCAATCTTCATCAAATCATCACAAGCTTGCATAGGAGTTGGGAAAGGGCCAATTTCCAGATCAAATTGACACTAACTCCCCCATGGGATTAAGTGTTTGCATCTAAAAATAGGATTGCATTGCTTTCTTGGTTCATTTTCTTCATTTTCTTTCCTATTTGAGCTTTGCAAATGGATTTCATAGGGAATCTTAATTCTTGCTTGCATTTGATCTAACTATGTGTTTGTTTATTATGTTTTGCAGGTATTAGGATTGGGGTTCTACACAGTCTAAGTATGCAAAATAGATGTTGAATTTTTTTGGGATGGATGGTTCCAAACCGGTAAGTACTCCTATGGTGACTAGCTAAAAATTGAGTAAAGATGTTGATTCACCTAAGACTAATCAGAGCAAGTATATATCTATGATTGGTGGATTACTGTATTTGATTTCTACTAGACCAGATATTATGCACATGGTCTATGTTGTGGCTAGATTTCAAGAAGATCAAAAGGAAACACATGTTGCAGTTAAAAGAATATTTAGATATTTGAATGGCACTACGAATTATGGACTATGGTATCCTAAAGATACTGACTTTACACTTAGTGCATATACACATGTAGTTCAGGTTGGATGTGTAGATGACAAAAAGAGTACAAGTGGTGGTGCATTCTTTCTTGGATGCATATTGGTGGCATGGTTAAGTAAGAAGCAATATTTAGTCTCTTTGTCTACTACTAAAGTGGAATATATTGCTACTGCATCTTGCTATACACAAGTTTTATGGATGAAACAGACATTGAAATATATCAAAGTGCTATATGATGATCCCATTTCTATCTTCTATGATAATACAAGTGCAATTAAAATTTCAAATAATCTTGTGATGCACTCGAGGATGAAGCATATATCTATTAGATATCGTTTCTTGATAGAGAAGGTCATGGAGAATGAAGTCAAGCTTGAGTATGTTTTGACAAAGGATCAGATTGTAGATATATTTATGAAGGATCTTCCTAAAGATACTTTTGAGTATCTCTAGGAGAAGTTAGGGGTTATTTCCCCTCCTTTCATAAACTAAGATGCATTTGGAGGTGCATCAGTTTGGTGGATTCATGGTTCTATCTTTTTGGACTGATGTTTTGGTGGCTACCCCTCAAGGGGAGTAGGTAGTTTTCAAGTGTTGTCATTGTGAGTATTTTTTTTCATGTCAAAGGAAGATTCAATGAACATATATTTTTCCTTTTCCATTGTTGTCAAATGGGGAGAGAAAGCATGTGAAAAGGAGAAAAATCTAAATGAGAGAAAACAGGTAATGAAGAAGATGATCTTCTGAGGGGGAGAAACAAAAATAAAAATCTTGAGAAGTAGATTAAGATCTCGTATGGTGTCTTTGATGGTTTTTTCATATCATGTGTTGCCATCAATGACAAAGGGGGAGATTGTTGCAAGAATAGAGAAAGGAATGAAGGTGTTTTCATTGATGTTAATTGGTCAACTGGTCATTTACTAGTTGTTGTTGGCTGTATACGTTGAGGATATTGAGAAAATTGTATTAAAGGAAGATTGCAGGTATTTAGATGTTGCTCCTGTATTTTCCCTTGTGTTCATGCAGTTTAGATATGTTGGTCATGATTGTTGAAGTTTGTTTATCCAGATGTTTGGCTGATGGTTTGCTGTGAAGTTTGAGTTGTGTTCACCAGTTGTGAACTATGGTTCTCTGTGTTATGGTTGAAGTCCAAAAGAAGGTTGCTGGTCCATATTTCTCTTTGTTGAAGTCTTTTGACTTGCGGCTCTAGAGTTAAGATGTTTTGATTGCATTGAAGATATTTTTGGTTTATGAAAGTTCTGAGCTTAATTATTCTATGTGTTTTACACTGGTTTGGCTGACCATGTGTTGAGCACTATCTTCAAAGTTAATGAAGTGTGTTAGATCTATTTTTGGGTTCTGATGAAGCGTGTGTTTGGGTTTCCCTCATTCTAATTCCACCCTAGTATTTTTGGTGCCGAATTGATTCGAATTTGAAGTTGGATGGCCAACTTTGTATCTTTTACAAGGTTGGAGATAGTATATATACAAGATAAGCTAGTAATGAAAGTTATGCATAAGAAAAGAAGGAAGATAAGTGAAAGAGTATATGCGACATTGATGCTATTTAGAAAGTGTGTGTGAGTTGTGTGTGGGAGATCAGTGCGAAGCTTAATGTTGAGTTTCTGGATGCAGCGAGCAAAAGGTAAACTCTATCATTCATTCAAGTTGATCAAGTAACTATGGTGGAATCCTTTGTTACATTGAGATTGTAGCCTCT
Source organism: Sequoia sempervirens (assembly GCA_007258455.2). NCBI lineage: Eukaryota > Viridiplantae > Streptophyta > Pinopsida > Cupressales > Cupressaceae > Sequoia > Sequoia sempervirens. The sequence goes on along the minus strand of VDFB02349474.1, from coordinate 40,367 downwards.
CTATAGCAAGTATTCTTTTTATTCTTTGTATCTCTATGGCAGTGAGCCTTTTATAATCAATTTGATATTCTCTATAGTATGAGTTAATTCTCACCATGGTTTTTCCCTTATTAGGTTTTCCATGTAAATATGGTGTTACTGTGTTTATGTGTTGGATTTGAGTTTCTGTATTGATATTTGATGATTAATCATTTAAGCAGTTTCATGTATTAGTTTCAGTGATTGAATTAAAGGTTAAAATATGTGACAATTGATTCACCTCCCTCTCAATTGTCCTATTAACACTCACAACCATGAACAACATATCTAAATTGCACACCCACAAGATCAAATTTGGACCAAAAACTGGAGCAACCATAGAACACCTACAATATATCTTTATTACAATTTTCTCAATATCCTCAACATATACAACAACTAGTAGATAACCAACTAACTAATTGACATCAATGACAACATCTTCAATCTTTCCATTCTTGCAACAATCCCCCCCTTTGTCATTGATGGCAACACATGATGTGAAAAACCATCAAAAAGAACATACAAGCTTTGAACACATTTTTCTATTTCTCCCCTTTAGCAGATAATTTCATATATGCTTCTCTCAAATTTTATTTCCTTTTTCATATGCTTCTTCTCCCAAAATTTCTTTCCATTTTCACATGCTTATTCTCCCCCTTTAACATCAATGGAAAAGGAAAAAGAATACTTTACATTGATTTCTCCTTTGACATGAAAATAGAATACTCATAATGACAACACCTGATACTACCTGCTCCCCTTGAGAAGTAGCCACCAAAAAATCAGCCCATAAGAAAGATAGATCCATAGATCCACATGACCGATGCATCTCCATATGCATGTAGTTCAAGAAAGGAGGGTCAATAACCCCCAACTTCTCCTGGAGATACTCAAAAGTATCTCTAGGAAGAGTCGTTGTGAAAATATCAACAACCTGATCCTTCGTCGGAACATACTCAAGCTTTAATTCATTTGCCATGACCCTCTCTCTCAAGAAATGATATCTGATAGATATATGCTTCATCCTCAAGTGCATCACAAGATTCTTTGAAATGTTAATTACACTTGTATTATCATAAAAAATAGAAATGGCATCATCATATACTACTATGATATATTTCAATGTCTATTTCATCCATAGAACTTGTGTACAACAAGATGCAACAACAATATACTCAACATCAACAATAGACAAGGAGACTAAATCTTGCTTCTTACTCAACCATGCCACCAATCTGCATCCTAGAAAGAATGCACCACCACTTGTACTTTTTCTGTCATCTACACATCCAACCCAATCTGCATATATATAGGTACTAAGTGTAAAATTAGTATCTATAGGATACCATAATCCATAATCTAGAGTGCCATTCAAATATCTGAAAATTATTTTAACAATAGCAACATGTGTTTCCTTAGGGTCTTCTTGAAATCTAGCCACAAGACAAAAAACATGCATTATATCTGGTCTAGTAGTAGTCAAATACAATAGTCTACCAATCATAGATCTATACTTGCTTTGATTGGTCTTAGGTGAATCATCAACTTTTCCCAATTTTCATCTAGTCACCATAAGAGTACTTACCAGTTTGGAACCATCCATCCCAAACTTCTTCAACATTTCTCTCACATACTTAGATTGTGAAATAAAAATTCCCTTCTCTATTTGATTAATTTGTAGCCCAACAAAGAAATTCATCTCGCCAAACATAAACATTTGAAATTCTTTATGCATTTCTTTTGCAAACCTCTTGCACATAGTTTCATTTCCTCTAAAGATAATGTCATCAACATAAACTACTACAATCAAGATTATGTTATTTTCAATCTTAAAGTACAAATTACTATCCATCGTACCTTTGTTAAAGCCTTGCTAAATCAAATACTTATCTAACGTCGCATACCATGCTCTAAGAGCTTGCTTCAACCCATATAAAGCTTTCTTCAATCTGCACACCATATCTGGTTGATCTGTTAACCAAAATCCTTTTGGTTGTTCCATATAAACTTCCTCTTCTAGTTCACCATTCAAAATTTTTGACTTGACATCCATCTAATAGACCTTAAAGTCTTTATGAGCAAAAAATGCCAAGAACATCCTTATAGCTTCCATTCTTGCTACTAGAGCAAAATTTTCCTAAAAATCTATACCTTCTTGTGAGTAGCCTTTACACACAAGCCTCGCTTTGTTTTCGACAACTTCTCCATTCTCATTCAACTTATTTCTGAATACCCATTTCGATCCAATGATGTTTTTGTCTGCCAGTCTTGGGATTAGTTCCCAAGTTTGATTCTTCTCAATATGCATAAGTTCTTCTTTGATAGGTTCCTTCCAGTGTTCATCTTTACAAGCTTCACCTACAATCTTTGGTTTAATCTTAGAAAATAAACATAGATTTACTTCAGCAGTAGTAGCTCTGCGTTTGGTCAACACGCCTTTTGTCTTGTCTCCAATAATCTCTCTTTTAGAATGATTCTTCTGTACATATTTTGGTGTCTTAGGGGACATCAATGGAGCATCTTCTTTTGTTTCATTATGTTCATCTTGCTTCCCTTGCTCATCCTTTTCCTGTTCTTCCACAAATTCTTCTATTCTTACACAATCATGCTCATCATATACATATCTATGAATGTCATTAGGATTCTTCATTGTCTCATCAACCTTCACATTCGAGCTTTATGTAATCTTTTTGTCTTTTATTGAAATAGCTGTATGCCTTGCTATTAGTAGAATATCCAAGAAAAATGCCTTCATCACTTCTTGCATCAAACTTACCCAAAGTTTCCTCATCTCTTCTGATATAACAGTTGCTTCCAAAAACTTTGAAATATTTAATAGTAGGAGTTCTTCCATGCCATAGCTCGTAGGGAGTCTTTGTACTATTTTCTCTTGCTTGAACTCGATTGAATTCATAAATAGTAGTATGAATATCTTCTTTCTAGTAAACTTCCGATAAACCAACCTCAGTGATCATTGATCTAGTACCAACTTGAACTATTTTATTTTTCCTTTCAAAAATTCCATTCTACTAAGGAGTTCTTGCATAAGATAATAGTCTCTTTATTCCATGCACTTCACAAAAAATTTTAAACTCATGGGAGGTGAATTCTCCATGTCTTTCAGATCTTAAGCATTTTATCTTCAAATTCACTTCATTTGCAACCATAGCTTTGAATTCCTTGAATCTATCTAATGCATATGATTTCTCTCTAAGAAATGTAACCCATGTATATCTAGAATAATCATCAATTAAAAGCATAAAGTACCTTTCACCAAGTAGACTTCTTACTCTCATATGACCACAAAGATCTATATGAACTGAATCTAGTAGTCTGGTAGTGGAATATTCCTTCGATCTGTAATGATTTCTCGCTTGCTTTCCAAACTGACAATTCTTGTAATTAGCATTAACAAGCTTTGTAATTCTCAGTAAATCTCTCACGACCTGAACAACACTGATCCTTTCCAAGTTATCAAAATTCATGTGACACATTCTCCTATGCCATAACCAACTTTCATTCATCTAAGTGATAAAACATTGTCCATCAACACCCTTAAGTTGATAGATATTCCCTTTAGATTTCTTTCCTGTATCAATCAATGTTTTGAATCCTTTCTGGATCTCACATCTCTCATCCTTAAACACAAGATCATATCATTTTCTACACATCTAACCAAAACTTGGAAAATTATTCCTTAACCCTTAACATAGTAGACATCGTCAGTATGATGCTTTCCATGAAAACTTACTAAACCTATCCCACAAATTTTATCATCAGTATCATCTCCAAACATAACCAAGCATCCATCATATTTTTCAAGCTTAATAAACTTACTCTTATCACCAATCATGTGATGTGAACAACCACTATCAACTACCCAAAAAATATTTTCTTGTTTAGCATGTACGGCAGAGATAATCGTACCTTCATTTTTCTCCTTCTCTGGAGGGCTTTCTTTAACCTATCTTAAAGAATTAGTAGAAGTAGGTTCATCCTTAATCGCCAAGAATAAGCATTCATATTCATCAAGATCTTCATATTTTGAATCCTCATCAGATATACTAGCATTCTCATTCACATAATAAGCTCTATTAAACTTCTTCCCTTTCTTTTCTTTCTCATATCTATGTTTATTTCTTTTAGCTCTTTCTGGACACTTTGTAGCATAATGACCTATTTCTCCACAACTAAAGCATTTAAAGGGAAACTTACCTTCATACTTACCAAAGTATTTTCTCATTCTTCTTATAAATTTGGCTTCTATTTTTAATCAAAGTTTTCTTCATCTGGTTCTTCAACTTTTGTAGCTTTAAAAGTAGTATCTGATTTGCACCAATTCCTTAGATTTGGATTCCTCATCTCATAAGATATCAAAAATCTCAATAGAAGATCCTTAGTGCAAATTTTATAATCTATAGTCTTCTCAATAGCACTCACTTTCTCACTACAAGCACTAGGAAGAGTTCTGAGAATCTTCTTTACAATCGTGTCTTCATATATAGTAGCACCGAGTACTCTCATTCCGACCACTATCTCATCCAATCTGTGTACATAAGCTTTAGTATTCTCATCTTTAGACATATGTAGAAGATCAAACTATGTTTCCAAGTTCTATAAATTTTTTTCTTTAACTCTTTCATCACCATCATGCACTCTTTCCAAAGCATCCCAGACTTCCTTAGCCGTTTTGAAGTTCTGAACCTTAATCAACTCAAAATGTACTAGAATATTCTTCAAGATGAACTTTTCCTTATTGTTCGCTCCATGTGCTTTGATCTCTTCAGGTGTACTCAAACCATTAGTAGGAGGAGTGTAAGGATTTTTGTAAGCTTTCTCCACATCACATCCGCAATTCTCCAGATATTCTTCCATTAATACTTTCCAAATACCATAGTTAGTTCCAACAAAACCTCGAATAATCAAAAACCATTTTTCTAGCCATCCTGAACCTTCCTCAAGTGGTTAAGCTCTTCACCAAGGAACCTTACACTCTGATACCAATTTTTGAATAGGACAACTGAGATGGGGGTGAATCAATTGTCATAGAATTAAACATTTTATTCAATCATAGAACTAATACTTAATACTGCTTGAATGATTAATCATCTAATGCCAATGTAAAAACTCAAATCCAACACATAAACACAGTAACACCATATTTACATGGAAAACCCAATGAGGGAAAAACCACGGTGAGGATTAAATCACACTATAGAGAATATCAAAATCGATTACAAAAAGGCTCACTACCTGAAATAAGGACTCACTATCCAGAACAAGGAGTTACTATCCGAAAGGGCTACAACTCGGAGGGCTCACTACCATAGAGATACAAAGAAGAAAAATAAGAATTTTTACAGATAGAATACAATCCCAATGTAACAAAGGATTCCTGCTATCTGATCTCTCTCCACCCATAGCTTGGCTACCTCCGACTCTAGTCTCTTGAACTCTACTGGGGTCCGAGATTACTATGCCTCTGGCGTAGCATTGGCTCGACGAACTCGCCTCCTCAAACTCTCATATTCTGCCCGTAGTCTTGCGAATGGCCTGAGTGACTTTGGGTCCTAATCCACAATAGGTGGGGGCACATAGTCCAAGTCTATGGCCTCCTCGTCGATTGACACATACACTATCTCTACAGTTGCCTGTCAATAGAGATATCACAAATCTCTCACAACTCCTGCAAGATAAAAATAATAAATAATTAGTACACATCATGACATATATATATAAAGTAAAATATTATCACTAATATCTCTAGCAGGTTGTGAAATATCAACCTCATTCTGTGTAGGGGGCATGGAAGATGTGCTCGCCCCTCCATGGCTGTGGGTATTGATGCCTGCTATTGTTGCTGCTCGTGATCTAGTCATAGGAATGGGCGAGGGCTCTCCCCACTTGTGTTGTGCTTGATCCTCAATTTTTGCCTCATCACCCTCGCTCATGGGTGGCTCCTCCTGCTCATCCTCCTGATCCTCCTGATCCTCCTCCTCATCTCCTCCATCCTAACCATCATAATCAGGATCTACATCCTCATCATGGTCCTCATCTATGACATCTGTAAATATGTTTGCAGCCCTATACCATGTTTCCTCAATCCTATCCTCTATCTCATCTCCCTCATTTGGAAATGGTACTGCATATCCTATAGGCTCATCCATGGGAAATACGAGAACTGGTCGTGATACTTTCCACCACTCCTCATAATCATCTATGGAATTGACATCATCAACATTAGAGACTGGAGGCATATCGTGATCTAAGTACTCAGAGTTGCTGAAGACAACATTCTTTGTAGTGAACCGTACTATATCATCAGGACTCTGAGCACTCCACACTAACCTCTTGAAGAAGGGTCGTGCCCTCGGTGGTGTCTGGACCTACCCAAACTGCCATGCAACCTAATCATAGTAGAAAGGATGTACTACGTAATTGTGTCGGACAATAAAAAAATCTATCAAGTTGTAATCTCCTCATTTTCCGAGTGTGATCTGGCCACTGAAGTGTAAGATAATATGGTATCCAAAGGATATCATCCTCCTCCAGTCGGTCAAATCACACTCTCCAAAAGTGTAAATATCCATACTACCAGAACCATCGTAGAAGATAGCTAAAGGCCTGAGGGTACCCCACGACTATTGGACATGGGAAGCTAGTAGGTCTAGTACACGTGATATGCTCAAGGCACGAAACCTGTAGAAGCATACAATATACTATGTTTTCCACCTCCTGAAAGACAAACCGTTCAAGATCATAGTATAAGTGCGCTGGGATACAACACTCCTAGGCGTATACTATCCTATGCTCTGTTATCCCTCATATTAGGTGTACCAATTCTCCCTCTAGGTGTGCTACCCGCTCATCAAGGATGAGTACTAGTGCAACTGTGTGCATCATAATCCGTCTAACCAGTGGGGCTCATGAATATAGTAGCATTGGTAGATCAATCCATGCCCTAACTCGCTCGTCATGCATTGGTCCATTTAGGAAATACTACATGTTGGCCTTCTTCTCGTGGAATGTTTGATCTCCTTGAAAGCATACTCACTCACCTTGAATAGGAACTCAGAGTATGTGATAGACATCCTCTAGGGTGATCGTCATCTCACCAGTAGGAAGGTGAAATGTACACGTGTCTGAATCCCAACGCTTGGATAGAGCCATCCACATCATGTCATGGTACCTCATGGGGGGCTTGAGGTATTCCCAATATATCCCTACATCATGTGATAGCTTATTGTCCTCTGTTGAAAGGGTGAGGGCTAAGTCTATGAGAAAGTTAACTTGTCTACCACCTAGACGTTGATGTTAACGGGTGGGTACCTAATAGAAAAAGCAAAAATATATCCTATAAGAAACCTAATCTCTTCAATGGTTACATGAATAATCATAAAAGTGTACTAAAGTTACTCTAGTGTGCTTTCCTAAAGGCCCTAGACACTTTAGACCCCTTTTGGGACACTTCGTGAAGAAACAAGACACTACAAAAAAGTGGGACACTTCATGAACAAAAGGGACACTTTGCGAAACAATGGGACACTCTACGAACTTTTTTTCCAAGGCCCTAAATTAACCTAGAAATGTACAAAATTCATAAAATAACTGCGCAAAGACAAAGCGAAGGTAGTAGAATCGACTCACCTCATGATGACGTTTGTCGTGTGCCACCTGGTCCCGCAACACGTCCAGTCTCACATGCTTGTAGTCTCGTCTGCTCGACATCTTTCACTATTCTTCAATCAATCTCAAGATACAAAAAGGTAAAAGAAAAAGTAAGAAATTACTTCACTTTTTGCTCTTTTGTATGTTAAAACTAGGATTTTTACTATATTAGGGTTAAAAAGTGATTTTTCATTCAAGTTAACATAATGGGTGCTAGAGGGCTCCGTTTTTGATGCCATTTGTTGCGTTGGAATCATGATTATGCTCTTGACATCACCTACCATCTATCATTATGTGGCATGGTACTTGGAAATGCCCTCTGATATGACCTACCCTATTCGACATGGCTAGATTTCTACCTTGATTCCACCTCCGTAAAGCAAGTGGAATCAAGGGGGGAATACATCTACCCTCAAATTTGATTTTTGAAAAATTTAGATAAGAGGATTTTGGACAACTAACAAATTCATGTTGCAGGATGTGGTTCCTAATGTTGTGGTTTTGCAGATAACTACACTAGGGGCTTAATTCTCCCATCTTTTGAATGAGTATCCTTTTATGAGATAAGGTGTATTGTTTAGAGTCCTTTAGCTTGCATATGCATGCATAGTCATATGGGTGCTAAAGTGGGGGCTAAATGTTACCACCAAAATTGTACTCCCTTCTTGGAGATAGTACAATCCTTGGTCTAATTTGGACCTATCTTGGACACCCTTGCATTAATTATCCTTTAAATCAACATTTATAGGCCCCTAGGACCCATTATTCTAGATCTTGAGGCTTATTCCACTCAAAAATCATATAAAATCTTGACAAAAAGCATTTAAGACATTCAAATACTAAAAACCCACCTCAAAAACCTTAGGTGGGACTCATTCACCACTTTGGGCGAATGACTCCCCTTTGGTGGGACCCATTAACCAAGGGTGGCGAATGAGTCCTTTTTGGGGCATTTTTCAAGTTTGAGCGAGAAATTCACCAATTTAATTTAAGTATCCGGTGGATGTCAGTCTTTGAGGTCTAAATAATGGTCAATTAGGTGTCAATTCCTATAAATACAAGTTTCTAAATCATTTTCAACACATTGAAGCAATTCAAGCATAATTCTAAGCCCTTTGAGCAAGCAAATTCAAGAGTCAAAGTTGAGAATCTTTCACAAGAGCATTCAAAAGTCTATTTGCAGCAAAGTTGAAGCTTTGGAGCAACATTCAAGTGTTTTTGTAGGTCTTCAATCTCACTTTCATTCAAGATCTAGCATTGTCAAGGGTTGATCACAGATGCCTATGGTGAATCATGAAGAATTCTAGGTTGGAGAAATGGAACTAGCCATCAAGCCAAACCTAAGGACTTGTTTTCTAAGTGATTCCATCTTCCATTGTCACTCTATCTTTAGCCTAAGGAAGGTTTACACATCATTGTGGTTCATTTGAGGTGATTGGATATCTCCTAAGGTGAATCCTACATCATTCAAGTTCTTTCATGCATCTTGTTCTTGTTCATTAGAATAAGATTGTATCATATTTCAAATTTCTTAGTCTTAGACACACTTAAGGCTAGGGTTTGTATACATATTTCATTATTGCCTTCAAGGTTTAATTACCAAACTAGGGGTTTGGCGGAGGTAAACCCCCCATTAGAAAATAAAGTTTTATTCTATTTTGTAGGTATTTTCATAGGTTTGAATCTGGAACCCAGTTTGGAAGGAAAGTGCAGGTGTTGGAGTGCAAATCAAAATTTCCAGTTTTTGAAAAAGCAGAATGAGACTGATTTAGCATTAATGGAAAATGAGTTCCACTAAAGGCATATGTCAAATTGGTTGGTAGATACCAGTACCCTTTTCCCTGAAACAACTTTTTGGGCAGAAACCCTAATTTGGGACTGATTCGCCCAGATTGGCAAATGAATCCCTGTAGGTCAAAAAGTTAGATTTTCCAAAATTTCAGAGCCATTTCCAGTATTCACTCCGACCCCTTACAAGTTTCTAGGTGCACTCTTTCTGTTTGGCTTTCATATTTTGTTTTATTTTTATTCAATTTATCTTTCTAGGTCTTTTTGCATATATCACACTGTGTTTTCAAACATTTTGTATTTTTCAAGTTCACACTTGGTGGTGAACCCCTTTCTTGTCTCAATCATCTACAAGGATTCCTTATAGTGATATCTCTCACATCCTTCATTAGGTTGAGATCTCTAAGGTGTCCTTGAATGTGAATACCGTGAAGTTGGATCCCTCTCCTTGTATCCATTTTGTGGACAAGGAAGTGAAGCATCCATTTCCGGTGTCCAGACCAAGCCTTTTCTTGGTGATGAACCCCATTTTAGTCTCTAAACATACCTTAGGACACCCTATTGCAATATCTGTTTCTCTCATCCTATCATTGGATTGAGATCTCTAGGTTTCCTTGAATGAAACAAGAGTGAAATAGGACTATATCCTTGTGCTCCATCTCCTAAAAGGTGGGGCACCCTATTTATGTTGTTACAATATGAAATGAAATAAATTCCCAAATATTAGTTTAGATGAAGGAGAAAAATACATGGAAGTCATTTCAAACCTACCATAAGAAGGTGAAAGATTAGATGATTTGGAAAACTGAGAAATTTTTATGGAAGATATAAGAAAATAATATTTGAGAGGTAGGAATTGTGAACAAGTTGGTAAATATTTTGAGGGCAACAAACTAATAGGGTTTAAATTTGAAGGTTTGAAAAGGACTCAAGAAGGTATGATTTGTGAAAAATGTAGTAACACCTATGAAGATGATCAAATAGTAGTGTTTAGTGTAAAAAGTTTATAAATGAATAGAAGTAAGGATGGTAGAGTATATAAATCTATATAAAAGTAGTGGAATTTATAAATTATGAATAAAGGTGTGATGGAAATGGTCAACTAGAGGATAGATTCAAAGATTGGAAGATTCTTGAGAATGATCAAAGTGAAATAAGTGGAGATAGTAGAGATACAAAAATGATATTTGAAGGATAATTTGGTGAGTTAGGAAATAATAATGTAGATATATAAAAGGAATTCTAAATGAAGGAAAAATAAAATATGCTAATATATAAGAAAAAAGAAAGGATGTGCAAGCAAGGATAATTGAAGATGAAAGGGAATGTGGTAATGCATGAGAAAAATAAAAAAATATTGTAAGATATGAATAATTAGAAGTTGAAGAAGGCCAACGAGTCATCTTGTATTAAACCAATTCTTTTTTCCTTTTAATTGATTTTATTTTAATTTTATTTTCTTTTGATCTTCTATTTCAATTTCCATTCAAGGATTCATACTAGTGGACTGAATCTCATAATATAGTACTACAATATTCATTATGACTTATGGTTTCACCTACAATATCAATGGAGTAATATGCATATGGCTATATTTCCATTTCTCATTCCTTTATCATTTGATGATCTAGTATGCTAAATTAGCCAAGAGTGATCTACACATTTGTAGAATGTTTGATGGCCTTGTGCTAATGTTTAATCATTTAATAAGCCTTATTACTCCCAAGAGGGATCATTTTTGTGACCGTATTAATTTGGATTCATAATTCACATCTAGACTAGCCAAGAACCTTTTACACAAAGATGTACTTTAAAGGAGGTCTAGTAATTTTTAAAAAGTATCTAAGAGAGAGAAGAGATCCAACAATAAGGATATGCATGAATAATTTAAAGTAGAGTGTGAAGATAAAGAGTATCTCAAGGAGGCTAATATCCATGATTGCACTATGCGAAAGTATTGATATTGCATTGTAATCAAATAATTGAGGCCTTATATATTGTAAGAATATTATGATAGATACTAAGGCTATAATTTTAATTAATTTAATTATACATATGTTGAATCTAGTTTATTTTCATAAGAATGTAAGAGTTTTGAGTGCATATATTTACTTTACTTAAATTCAAGCTATATGGTTGGGTAGTCATTTATAAGAATCTCTATCCACATGATTATATACAAATATTGAATCAAGTTATTTTTAATAAGAATTTATTGGTTTTCTGTAGCACTAATGTTTGATAGGGAAAATGATGAAGACCCTCTTCCTAAATTGGTTTAATTGCATTAAAGATGGCCTCAAGAGCCACCTGGCTACAAACCTATTAGGGGGAGCCAAAATGATAGATCAAAGCTCTAATCTAATTATTTTGTTGGGGGTGGATATTGTGGTGTGTGATTGATATGAAAAATATGAAAATGCAACAATCTATTATGATTTATGACAACCTAGATATAGATAGAAAAATTTCACTTCTAGAAATGAGGAAGCAAGACACAAATGTACTTGTCATGTAAATTTGAGTTGAATCTTGTTGGTCTAGGACACAAGGACACCCTAGAATGTCCTCTTCTTTTCTCCAATCTAAAAATGCAAGCTTTAGGACATCAGTCTGTAGCTTCTATCCTTTGACTGTTGTCGAAACTTTGTCTATTGATGATAAAATATAGATACCATGACTTTTCAACTTGTAGAGTTGGAGTGCATGAATGAAAAATTAGCCTTCAATATTCATTCAACTCACTTCAAATTTACAACTTGCACACATGAGAGGAGAGGAAGGGTCATGCCATATAGGGGCTTACCTCAGTCAAACCTTGTGTTGGTATTTCTACCTCCATAATGGAAAATTATGATGAAAGAGAGTGTATCCTTGGATGGATAGAGGGAAAGTGATAAATAAGTAATGAATTGACAACCTTGCTACAACTCAACACTTAGATTTGATCTCCTTTATGGACTGAAGTCACACTTATCACCTTCAAGGATCAATTGTTGCTTGATTTGATTTGATTTGATGAATACAAGTGTTAGTACGCATAAATAAAATACATGCAAACTATATGACAAACTTACATAACATATGACATGATGCTTGAATGATGAAACATTGTAATAAAGAGAGACACTGCAATAATGATGACAAACTTACTAAACACAAAAAAGAGAGAAATAAAGTTTATATATATTTTTAAATTAAAGTATAACATTCAATCACACATAGGCTTTGAGAATACTTTGACCAAAAACAAAACTTGGCTAGCATAGCCATCCCCTTACCCCCTCCATTATACTAGATAGAGGATATAGCTTGGTTCCCACATAACTTGGTAGTATCTAACTTTATTATTGTTTATTATCCCTTATATCCCCCAAATATCTCATTCAACTACCCATTCCATCCATTATCAAAATAGGAAAGAATGAAAGACCAACCTACTCTTCACATTAGTTATGTTCTACCTCTGCTAAATATCAAGTGTCCTTGTTTCCTTTAATTATATTTTTTTGATGATACAATTGATTGGAATTTCCTTAAAATAAATAGGGCCATCCTAATATATAGAGATGATTCATCATTCTTTGTTTCCATTTGGGATATGGTAAAGTCTAGTAATTTGATTGTCAATTTTTTTCATCATATGCCTATTTAATAATGATAGGCCCACCAAATAAATAAATATTATTCTTCCTTCATTTCCTCTATTTGGTATTTCCCCTTCTATATTAGGGGGCACATAACCTTAACCACATTGATCCATTTCCCTCATTGACCCACATCGTCACTTTCAAGGGATTAAATATCAAGCTACATTTACAAGCTTTGATAGTCTAGATGCATGAGATGATGAAAATAATCTAATACCTAATTACCTACATCCCACAACATGAAGCTATTGTGTACTATTAGCCAATGCATGGTGAGATACATTGGGTTGCTAGTTGTTAGCTCTTTTTGTAACTTAAGATCTTATCACATATGAACTTTGTATAAAATATTTGCAAATTTTATATTTTTTGTTCAATTTTGGACATCTAACAAGTTTCCATTCATAGTGCCTCAAGGTTAATTAAAATTAGTGTAATATTGCACCAATCTAACACTCTTAATATTTTTGAATAAGGTTGTTGAATTCCAAACTTCTTTGAATAAATTTGTTAAAAATATAAAATAAGGTTTCTATGTAAGAGAGAAAAACCTTGCGTAGTGACAAATACTCCTAAAAATATTTACAAGATAGTGTAGTAACCCTTGATATCTATAAGGAATTTAAAATCTTATGCACCAACACAAACATACTCATTCTACTAACTACCCTCATGGCTAACTTAAAACAAATTACTGTGCAAAGCTCAAAAATAAGGATTCTATCTTATACAGTTTAGGGAATAACTAGATTGCACAAACACATACAATATTTGGTATCAATAGAATCAAGCAATATTAATGTAGATAAATATTCTATGAAAGCCATCATAAACATAAAATTAAACATAATTAATTTTATCTGTTTCATCTTAAGGACTTATTTAATCCATTTAGATAAGTCCTTTAAAATAAATAGGTTGAGAAAGTGCATAATATAATAATCTATATGGCTAGATTCATAAATAGCTTTTCAAATTAATGATATTTCATTATTATTTATAAATATTTTACTATTATATTAATATCAACATTCATGGAATCATAACAATAGTCTATTTGTAAATTATATCATTTACATAGGTATAATAATACATAGATTCATATGGGTGTTAAATTGTTAATTTTCCTTTTCCATTTTACAAGAATTTTAATATCATGCACATATATAAGCTTGGGCATTCACCTACAATGGTATGAGGTTGATATCAACTTACATGTTCTACCTATAGCTTCGACATCCATTACTTAATTTTCCAACTTGTGGATTACTTAATTGATAATACAACACATACAAGTTAAAGCTTATAAAAATAGGAATACACTATAATTCACACACAAGTATTGTTCAAATTCATTCACATAGGTTTCAAAAATATTAATCAATCCAAGAATTCTCAAAGCATGTGATATCACCAAAAATCTCCTCACACACTCTCACAAATTATTCTAGTTGGCTAAACAAAGAGTGTGGGGTTGTTCTACCTAGCTACCCTCATAGAAAGTATTATGTTCCATAGGGGGTAATGAAAATGGTTTACATGTGAGCTTTAATGTTTATGAATACTTTGTTACTATAATGATATAGATATACATACACATACACATATTATATTTCATGTAATCTGCACCTTTCTCTAATCCCTTTGTATACACACAAAACAATATTAAACTAAACTCAAGACTAGAAATAAATACAATCTTGCTACTATGAAACAAAAAAATTATTTATCCTAGACAAATTATAAGAAAAATAAAAATAAAAATAATACAACTTAAAATACTAATAATCATTATTCACAACACATGGGGCCAAAATCAAATAAATAAGAGAAAATGGTGTCACCAAACCCACCCCCTAGAAATTACTTAAGTGACCACCTAGCACCTACCACAATGTTTGAGCTCCAATATCCAAAGTGCTTATGGAATTTTCCCATTCAATGATGCCTAACAATTGTACAACATTTTTCATATTTTCTCTTTTTGACTAGATTGTAATGTACTTATTTTGTAGTCCTTTCTATCTTACTATACACTTATCTTATGATTAAGATATATAATTTGACAAATTATCATATTCCATGAAGTGTCTTAGGTTATTGGTTATGATTAAACATACTATATTCTAGATTTCACAAACTAAAAAGGAAGAGCCATAAAAAATATAGTGAATGCCCATGGCTTATAACATTGAGGGCATAAATAACAACTTGGTTAAGATTTAGACACGATCTCATAAAATGTGACAAGATAGTATAAAATACTACTCAATATTGTTTTCCTCTTTTCTTCTATACCTTCTCTTGTTTATCCTCCTCTACATTCCTCTTTATTTAATTTTATGCTTCTTTTCCCTTTTTGCATTACACCCTCAATGTCTCCTTAAATTGTCACTTCTTTTCTAGTCCTATATTATGATTACTCCTCTCTTTAGTGATTATTCTTCCTTCTATAAAATAACTCAAATTATGTATTATATTAGTAATTCTCTATAGTTTTTATGCTTGAATAATGATATAGAAAAAGGTGTTGGTTGAAAAGACATTTCTTCTTTCTTTATTTATCATAATTCCCTCTATCCTATCATGATATTCCATCCTCCTTACCATTAGCCAATTTGAGCTACTCATTTATTCCTCAAACAAAATCTTTATATTTCATTGATCCAATATTCATTGATTTCCTTAGACTTCTACATATTCATTAGGAGTTGACTTCAACTAATTGGCTGATTATAGTTATTTTTTCCCATGTGCAATATTTTTAATTTTTATGTCCATTTTCAATGCCATGTATTATTCTATTATTTTTTGTTATATTTCTCATTTATCTAATATTTTTTTATTTTCTATGGTTTCCTCTCCATGTGGTTTATTTTAGTCAATGAGATCCTTTAAATCTTAGTCATTTTCTTTCCATGCATTATGCTTCTTGATATTCAACATTACTTGATATTTTTCCCTATCATCTACCAATTTTGACTATTGGTTCTATGGTAAAGCATAACTTTCTATCTCAATTACCAATTAGATTACTTATAATCAAATACCCATGTCTACTTTAAAAAAAAAATTCCACATCACTTGTGATTTGCATAAATTTTAACCAAAGCATTTTGGAATTGAATGTGACAAAATAAGTATTAATCTAATAGATGAATTCAACACGATAGTTATAGTTATTAATCATTCACATATTTATCCAAAGGTTTTACCTTGGAACCTACACATGCAAATTCTTGTATCCTTATAAATCCATCCTAGAATACATTATTAATTCATGTATCAATATTATAGTTAAAATAAAATAAAATCATTAATCAAAATCCATATTTAGGTTAGAATTGTGAATCATAGTTAGTTTAATAGATAAAAAATAAGTTTAGATTATAGAGAATTCAAGATAGTGCAAGCAAACAAATTCTAACTTAACTTCTTGAAGAAAAAGTGGTATTTTGTGGGTGTGACACTTGTTAATGAATGGGGTAAATAGGTATCCTACTTATGGTTGGGCTAGTTTCCCCCTTCTCTTGCCTAGTAGAAGAAACCATTTTTTTTGAATATTAGGAAGAATCTTATATTCATGTATTTTATATCCACCTTAGAGCTAAGGTAATTACTTAGCCTTGAATGAAAGTATTCCTCCTAACTTTGTATGCCAAAAAATTAACTATGTTAGAGGATAATAATAATTATTATATGGATATTATAACTACTCATATAAATGAAATATATTTTATACATAAAATTATATTGTTTAATTTTAGCATGTTCTTTTGGGAGATGTTGAATTCAACCCTCAGTGAGTAACACAAACTTTTGTATAAAGTGAATTCAATTCTCTTGCATGAAATCTCTATGTCGATAAGACCATCACATATTTTCTACACATTCTACTTCTTCTAAAGTAAGGAAAGTTATGAGTATCCTTGATAGGTGCCTTATGAGCAAACAAGAGTTGGAGAAAATGCTTTGTACTCACACCAAATTCTTACAATAAAAGAAAACTCAATGCAATCTTGAAAACATGGCTTGGTAACCTCCATATATATTTTATATTAATTATGAGTAGATTCTTAGCTTGGTTGAGGTGCCACTATAGTTTCATTAGAGTTATCTAAGGATGGGAGTTAATACCAAGGTTTGGCATTACTTTTCCAATGAAGCCACCCTTAGTGATAGGGTTTGTTTTTTTGTTGATTCTATTATGACTAAGCTTTTAGCTACCAACCAAAATACTTCCTCTCTACTCATTGGAGGCAATTCAATCACAATATTTGAAGTTAGCTTGGATCTAGGGGTGACAAGTGAGCAATCTTTAGTCTTGTGAATGAAATATTAACATTCGAAGCGGGTGTTTAGAAATTTAATGTAGAAAACTTGTTGAACATGATGATTATCACAAAATTGAATACTAATGGACTCTTTGAGTTCTTTTAAGAGATAAAATCCCATACACAATTTTATACACAATTTTATACACAATTAATATCAAACTCGTTTGATTTAATACAAACCACCTTCTCTAAATAGGAGGATAGCTAGTTGAAAATTGACCAATAAGGAAAGGAAAAATATAGGAACTCAACCCAAATAGGGGCCTTGAGAGCTTGCTACTAATAAAAAATAAAATCACAAGACTAGTGAGACAAAACAAGAAAAGAGTTATGAACAAACTAGGACCCATCTTTTAAAATGACATTTACATAATTTTTCCTAGAAAAGTAGGACAAGGATAAACCATTAGTCATATTTTTGATAGCATCTAATCAAATACCATGAACAACACAAGAGATGCTAATCCAATTTTAATCTATACTTTTCAAAGGTATCCTTCTAATAAAACTACATTTCAATGTAAATTATTCTAAATGTTTACATGAATATTTTTAACATACCAATATTAAAATAAAAAATCCAATAAATGTTCTATGAATTGAAAATAAAACATTCACAAGAAAATCAAATGAGTCATGTTCTATATTTTCCTTCAATATAAATAAGTCGTTTTTCATAAAGATGACTATATAATATGATTTTCCCAATTGAAAAATTTCAACCTAAAAGACCTTGAAAAATATTCAAAAATAATAAATAGAAAAACAATCAAATACTAAATTTCTAAATTTAACTAATTAAAGAAATATATATATTTTTAAATAATTAATCTTTTTACTTTGTCTCACATTTACACCTAAAATATGTAATAGAAGAGGTTTATTAAAACATTCTTTTCAGAATTTTTTCTTGCCCAAATTGTATCTATATCTAGAAATGACAAAAAAAGAAAGAAAGAAGGCAAATTCTATGGTTTCCTCTTTAATAGTTATAATATTAATTTATAATTTAAATAATGATATATTAATTTTTAATATGTGAAGTGTTCATATATCAAGATTGTTTTATATATGTATGATAAAAATTCAACACCTAGTACTTTAAGTTTATCATTTTTTTTAAATATGTATTTTTATTGGTTTTTACTTATATTCACATAAACTATTTTATTAAACAAGAAAATTTTGTATATATCATTATTAATATTTAAATACTTAATATACAGGTAAATATACATTTAATAATAAAATATGAAGAAAGATTCCAACATCTTATAAGCTATACTTTTCTTTATTAAAAATTAAATATTTTATATAAACATAAACATGCATTTAGTAATAAAATATGAAGAAAAAATCAAAGATCCCATAAGCTATACTTATTCTTTAAGGTAAGGATACTATCTTTTCATAAAAATAATTATCCACCATTTTTTCTTAAAAAAAGTATTTCAAAATAAATAGAAATATTATCAAATCAAAATTCACCAAGAACTGAATAAAGTAGAAGAATTGTAAAGTCCATGAGACCAAAGTTTTTTTTTTTGTATTGAAAATATGTGAAGAGGTTGCAGTATTAAACTGCAGAAAAAGCACGAAGTAACGAACTAGCAGCAACTAACATAGTTTCAACAGTTACATGGCAGCAGTAGATGACTACAGTTGTATAAACAACAGCTAAAACCAAACAAAATAACTACAACAGTCTAATAACAGTCCCAACAGGGAATACATTTGTCAAAATTGACAACTACAGTAGGAAAAAAACATAATAATAGTAGCTTGATCAACCAATGGAATCTGATAAGACCAGTCACGAACATTGACATGAATCAATCCTGAAAGTATGACTTTAACCCCTGCGCTACTATAACCTTTCTTTCGCTGAGCAACTGATTAACTTGGAGTTTGATTTGCTAGATTAGAAAATCAATCTTTAAATTCTTCTTAGCCTCGGCCTATATATAAGAAAAAAAAGAAATCAGACAATAAAAAATGTCAGAGTAAAGCCCTAGAAGTGCAACTCCCTAGTGATCATTGAGGTTATTAAAGACAACTTTGCATTTGTTTCTCCAAATATAAGATAAAATGACATGCCTGACTCCATCAACAATGGCATTCTGATGTAACCCAAGTTAACTAAATGAACATAACCAAAATCAAATATTTCAAATACTTATAAGACAAAGTCAAAACCAAACACTCCAAATGTCTATAAGACATAACCAAAATCAAATACTCCATAAACTTATAAAACAAAACCAAAACCAAGTACTCCAAATATCTATAAGATAAAACCAAACTCAAATACTTCATATACCTATAAGACAACCAAAATCAAATACTTCATATACCTATAAGACAGAACCAAAACCAAATACTTCAAATATCTATAAAATATAACCAAAATCAAATACTTCATATACCTATAAGACAACTAAAATCAAATATTCCATATACCAGATACTCCAAACATAACCAAAATCAACTACTCCTCCATATTCATGTTTACCTAGGTAACTAATAATACTTTTTCCAAAAGCACCAGACTATCTAACTAGAACTTACAATATGTTATTAGTCACCCATTAGAAGGCATGGGGGGATGAGAAATGACACACCACAGACTCAATTTTTCCTTCATTGGGCATAAAATCTGGTTTTGGCATAGAAAGGACAGTGTACTGTTGTTTGCTTGTTCCAGTGAGCTCCAAAGGGCATCCACAAAACAAGAAAAGATGCCAAGAATGGTACGAGATTGACAGTACTCTCTCAGATTCCAAGTAACTTTTAGGGCAACCAACATCATCATATGCCATCCGTTTCCCTCCACAAGCTTAGTAGTTGAGAATCCATCCACATAGCGTCGACCTTTCTTCCCTGTGGGGACCAGATTTTCTATCACACAGTACGTTGCTCGTTCTTCACGGTTTAAGAGGACATAAATGGCACCACCAGTGTCTGTTTCTTCACCAGATACAACCCGTGCAGAGTCCTTTCTTTCCTTTTTTTGCTTTGCACGTCTTCGTCAAACACATACGTCCATTGTCTTGGGACCACTCATAGATTATCCAATTCAACCCAATTCGATATGCTCCCAATTATTATGATGAATACCCAGCTTGACATCATAAACAGATGTCCTTGCAACGTACATAAATGGTCACAAGAAGGAGGGAAAAGCCACTAACCACGCCAGATGCAGACAGGGAATACAATGGCATTATATGGGAAACAACCCAAATGAATCACTCCTTTTTCATTGGTAAATTTAGGTTGGACCAGTGGTCATATTGTCCATATTCCCACATATATATAATGCATCAATATTTCAAGATAATATATGGAAATAAATAATGTTTACATATATAAAGAGGGAATACAATGGCATCACATGGGAAACAACCCAAATGAATCACTCTTTTTTCCATTGGTAAATTTAGGTTGGATCTGTGTTCATATTAGTCATATTCTTATATATATAATGTTTTTATATTTCAAAATTGTGTCTGTGCGTGCATGCATGTGTGCGTGTTTTGGAGTTAAATTTTGATCTAGAATATAAAATAGTCTATGTGTAATCTCATGTGATGGAATGAATTGCATTGTGTCTTATAACGTATCAAAAAAATATTGTACAATTTATAAGCAAAACTCGTTTACATTACCTTCCTGAACCCAATTTTCAATTATTTTCTTAACTTTTTAAAAAGTAATAACTCTTCATCATAGAAAAAAGAAAATATATTATTGTATATTATTAATATACTGAGAAGCCAACTCCCACAAGCACATGGGTCTAGTCTGTTCTTGCTTTGTTTATCTTTAGGCTTCTTTATCTAGATGTTTAACACAATAAGAAATAAAATCTTGGAGGTACAAAGTACGATGTTGCTTTATTGACTATAAGACTTTTATACCTAAATATTTGGTAATTCTTGTGTGAAAATTATTTAAGAGGGTCCTACAAAGTGAGGATGTGCTCATGATGTCTATGACCTTTAATAATTCCAATTAATATTTCTGAGCACTTTGCACCTTATTTGGATTCTACATAGGTGGATTAGAGAATCTTTTTCTTTTCTAGTTAGATGAGTGATGGATGTACACTCACCAATATAAGTATTTATATATTATTGCTTTATAAAGCACATGATAACTTGTACATACTCTTGATTTAAATATAAAAACACTTGCACTCATCTTATATCATATAAAGCTCAACTTTAGGGCATGGGTTTCTCATCCTCTTAATTAATGCCACCACTTTTTATATAGAATGCCACCAATACTCTAGTATCATTGTATTATAACCTACCAACACCTTAAACAAGGACCATTAAATATTATAGACAACCACTTTTAACTAATCTACCTCATTCTTTCTCTTTTATGTACTTCTTTCAACATAGATGGTTAATGACTAGCTTTAAAGTTTCTTAAATATTTTGTGCTTGATCAACCACAATAAAATAATTAAATTATAAAAAGCTTGCATTAGTAACCCCAACTAAGTAATTATATATAAGCTAAATCACTTTTTGAGAGGAGTTACATTGTTTTTCTTTTTTGGTAAAAGGCCATAGCCGATATATGTATTATATTATAAATAGTAATTACAATGAACCCCAAAATTATAGTATTGGCCAAAAACCATATAAACATTACTTACAATGACCACCAAGTCAAAATATGCTTCCTGTGGAATGGCAGGATTCTGCCACCTATCATACTTGTTGGGAGTTGGGGGTCACCAATCCCTCTTACTTCATAGAGACAAGCCCAAACAATGAAGTCCAAAGTCTACAACACCAACATTACATTGAGCTTTTCGAATGTTAGAGTTCTCTCATCCATCATACTGCATACCTTCCTTCTAGTAAGGCATAAGCCATACCTCTGACTTGCGAAGCCCAAAACATTCTTCGCCAACTTCTACCCTTTTGGGTGTCAAGGTTCAAAATTCCTCCATACCCTTTATATCACTTTAACATTCCAGTTTAGGTGAAAGCCTTAACCCTGAAGCCTAATATCTGACCATTGAGCTTGTTGAATGTCAGAGTTAGCTCATACATCATACTGCATACTTACCTTCTAGTAAGGCATAAGCCATACCTCCAACTCGCGAAGCTCGAAACATCCTTCTCCAACTTCTACCCTTTCGGGTGTTAGGGTTCGAAGTTCATCCATACCCTTTACATCACTTTTACATTTAACTTAAGGTGAAATCCTTAACTTGAAGCCCGATATTTGACCCTTGCATTAAATGTCACCTTGGAGACTACATTGAAATAGTCATGGCACTGCGCTATTTTTAACCTCTGAAATGATAATTACCTTGCTCTCTATGAGTCGTGTTATGTTAACATGCATTTGGATACCTCCTTTTGGAATGCTATCTTTGTCTCAAATTGACAAAGGGTTATAACTGCACTTGAAATAATGTTCCTACAATCCAAATAATAAATTGAACATAACATAAGCTTAACAATATGCACATATATTGGTCAAGAAAGATGTGACAATGATAAAAAATTTAAGTGGGAGAAATTACATTGTAAAATAGTGAAATGTATTGTTTGAGCAAATAATAAAGGCTACCTACAATTTCTAATCATAGCTACAATATAAGACACTTTTGATTTTGTAGGTTTACAAAAGAATCATTAGCTTTGATAGTATTTCCTAATACTTATGGTCTACTACTAAATCATGGAGGTGATATAGCTACCACAAACTAAACATAGAATTCACAAGCAAGTGAATAAGGACCCAAAGAAAAATAAATTGGTTTGAAATTGTCCTATTGGCAAATAATCAATGTGTTCTTCACAAAACCTCCCACAAACGACTCTTTTTGTGAGGGAGGACATATGCAAATAAAATGTTTGAAATAATACAATTGAGAGAATCCCAAAAAAACAAGATAAAGTTTTGTCTCTTCCATACTTCTAAGTCACCAATTTTTTTGAATTGTTATAAAGTTTTGTCCTAGACTTTAAAATGAGAGTTAAAATTGAGATGAGAAAATACTTTATTCAATGTTATTAAAAATCATAAATATCAAGAAAATGATCCCATAAGAATTAATTTTACATTAATTTCTCCTACATATTCGTGTTATGTTATGTTTCATACATGTGGTGCTCCATGATATATTGGTCATTTCTAGGAGCCACACAATTTAATAGTAAATTATTTCTCTTTGGGAACCTAATTAAGACACCTTTCATTTACATATATATGATAAGCATACATAACATGAATCATTCTTACAGGTATTTCATACAATATGAATCAAACTGGAGTCAACTTAGTCTTTCCTTAATCATATTTTTACATTATCCTTTTGCATGTATGTTTTTCTAATTGATTTGTTCTAAGTTGATCTAAGATAATACTTTTCACTTAAATTTTATTATCAAAATATAAATAGAAGATGACATTGTACAATAATTTTGATATAGAATATAAAATAGTATACATGTAATCTCATGTGACTGGAATGAATTGCGTCGTGTCCTACAACGTATCAAAGAAATATTGTACAATTTATAAACAAAACTCCTTTGCATTACCTTACTGAAACTAATTTTCAATTATTTTCCTAGCTTTTTAAAATGTAATAACTCTTCATCATAGAAAAAAAAATTTATTGTATATTATTAATATATTGAGAAGCCAACTCCCACAAGCACATGGGTCTAGTTTGTTCTTGCTTTGTTTATCTTTAGGCTTCTTTATCTGGATGTTTAACACAATAAGAAATAGAATCTTGGAGGTACAAAGTACGATGTTGCTTTATTGACCATAAGACTTCTATACAGGTAAATATTTGGTAATTCTTGTGTGAGAATTATTTAAGAGGGTCCTACAAAATGAGGATGTGCTCATGATGTATATGACCTTTAATAATTCCAATTAATATTTCTCAACACTTTGCACCTTATTTGGGTTCTACATAGGTGGATTAGAGAATATTTTTCTTTTCTAGTTAGATGAGTGATGGATGTACACTCACCAATATAAGTATTTATATATTATTGCTTTATAAAGCACATGATAACTTGTACATACAATTGATTTAAATATAAAAACACTTGCACTCATCTTATATCATTTAAAGCTCAACTTTAGGGCATGGGTTTCTCATCCTCTTAATTAATGCCACCACTTTTAATATAGAATGCCACCAATACTCTATTATCATTGCATTATAACCTACCAACACCTTAAACAAGAACCATTAAATATTATAGACAACCACTTTTAACTAATCTACCTCATTATTTCTCTTTTATGTACTTCTTTCAACATAGATGGTTAATGAATAGCTTTAAAGTTTCTTAAAAAATCATTCACCAAGAAACTACACATTATTTATTTTGTGCTTGATCAACCACAATAAAATAATTAAATTATATAAAGCTTTCATTAGTGACCCCAACTAAGTAATTATATATAAGCTAAACCATTTTTTGAGAGGAGTTACACATTGTTGAGTTCCTACAATCCAAATATTAAATTGAATATAATATAAGCTTAACAATATGCACATATATTTGACAAGAAAGATGTGACAATAATAAAAAAATCAAGTGGGAGAAGTTACATTGTAAAAAAGTGAAATGTATTTTTTGAGCAAATAATAAAGGCTACCTACAATTTCCAATCATAGCTACAATATAAGACATTTTTTATTTTGTAGTTTGCAAAAGAATCATTAGCTTTGATAGTATTTCCTAATGCTTATGGTCTACTACTAAATCATGGAGAGGAAAAGACATAAATGGTCATCAATGCAACCAACATAGAATCTCAAGCAAGTAATATGACCCAAAGAAAAATAAATTGGTTGAAATTATCTCATATTACAAATACCTCAATGTGTCTTTCACAAAATCTCCCATAAACGACTCTTTTTGTGAGGGAGGACATATGCAAATAAAATGTTCAAAATAATAAAATTGAGAGAATCCCAAAAAATTAAGATAAGGTTTTGTCTCTTCCATACTTCTAAGTCACCAATTTTTTTGAATTGTTATAAAGTTTTGTCCTAGACTTTAAAGTGAGTTAAAATTAAGATGAGAAAATCCTCAATTCAATGTTATTAAAAATCATAAATATAAAGAAAATGGTCCCATAATAATTAATTTTAAACATTAATTTCTCCTAAATATTCATGTTATGTTATGTTTCATACATGTGGTGCTCCATGATATATTGGTCATTTCTAGGAGCCACACATTTTAATAGTAAATTATTTCTCTTTAACCTAATTAACATTCTTCATTTATATACATATGATAAGATAATTATGAATTATTCCATATTATATTTACAATATGAATTAGACTGGAGTCAACTTAGTCTTTCCCTAATCATATTTTTATATTATCCTTTTGCATGTAGGTTTTTCTAATTGATTTCTTCTAAGTTGATCTAAGATAATACTTTTCACTTAAATTTTATTATCAAAATATAAATAGAAGACGTCATTGTACAATAATTTTGATATATTGATTAATAGATTATTAACATAAAAACTAGTTAATTTGTTTATCTATTTTTAAATTTTGTCAAAATGTTCAATTTGCATTGTGGAAGGATTGCCCTAAAATGGTGGACCATGATGAATGAAAACTTAACATTATATTACAACCAATATGACGAGTCCAACATTATTTTCTACCATTCTCTTCAATTCTAATGTTGAAATGACACTAAAGAATGTTTTCTCATTCACTAACAAGGAGGAAATCTAAGCCAATTTTGACTATAATATTGCCTCTAAGGGAATGATTTGTTTTAGCATGATCCCTAGAGGTAGAATACTTTATTGTTTATTTTTTAATTCCTAAAAAAAAAGGTTTTATATTGTGTAAATTTCTACACACCTCTTTTTTTATCTAAAAAAAGAATTGTCCTCCAAAATTATAATTTAAATGGGATGAAATTTTAAACATACTAAGAAGAAAATTCACACTAAGCCTGCATTTAGCATCTAAATTGGTTATTTAATTTTACCTTGTAATTTGTATATAAAAAAGTAAAGTGTTGTGTTTAGGATAAAATTTGAACATTAAATAAATTTACTGATCATGATAATTTATATCTATTATAAAAAGCAGTTAAGTTTTTATGACATTATTTTAATTGATATTAAAAAAATTCAAAATATTTGAACTTCTTCAATAAATATAAAATTTTCAAAATAAATATATTTATTAATTGATAATTATAATAATAATATTATATTCCACTTAAAAATCATTATTATTTTTTAAATAAAAAATATTTAAAGAATATATTCATACACCATATAAACAAAAATGTAAGTTTCTAATGATTTTTAGATATGCAAACAAAGCTCAATTAAAAAGAGTTCTTGTGAATGATTACAAACAATAGAGTTTATCATAAAAGTTCATTAAAATAAATATTACACTTTAATAGATTTTTTACTTCCACACTCGAAATTGTTCTTACCATAACTCAAGCGTGCTAAAAATTATAATGGAGTTCTACTTTCAATGTTTAATATCATTACAGATGATCATGTACTTGCTCTTGGAGAAAAATGAGTCTCATCTCAATTGTATGCTGCCCTTAGCAACTTTTCTTTCTGTTGTTTTAGTTGGTATATGCTTTGTTGTTTTTTGTTTGACTGCCTCTGACAATCATTTGGGTTGGGATGTGCCTCTTTTAGGCACATTTGTACTCTTGTAATTTTTTTTCTATTTTTAATATAATGCATTTTCCCAATTAAAAAATTCAAGCATATAGAAAAAAAATGGGACCCTTTTTAAGAATCCATAAATTTCTATTCGAAATTTCATTTTTTCTCAAGATGTATTAGTAAGTCTATATTTTAAAGGATTTAAGTATCTCACTTATAATTTCATTTATTTCTGTAACTAAGGGAAAATTCTAGGTTAGCAGATTAGAAGCTAAATAACTCAAAGCCCAAAGTAAATAATGAAGCACAAAGGAGGAAACACATGAAAACAAAGATAGATATCACCTTGAGTCTTCAACCTCCATGATTGACCTCCATTACACCTTCTCTATTTGTTGCAATATGTAATGTGCCCTCAGATTTTATGTGAGCAATATGTGACAATGCCAAGACCAAAGCAAATGTTGAAGGATTTGATGACAAAATGCAATACCATGCAACTATGCAACTAGTATGGAACTCTAAACTATGACTAAAGTATGGAAAAATGCCAAGAGAGATGAAGTATGCCTAAGACAAGATTGCATGAGATGAGAAAATGAGACCAAAATTGCCATTTTACAGAAAATGCAATTTTGAATGAATGGCCAAGATTGAGGATTGACAAATGCCCTAGAATCAATGGACAAGATTCAATATGACAACCCACAATTAGGGTTAGGGCAACATTATGTCAAATTTGAAATGAGTGGACAAGATTTAATTTGAAAAAATCAAATCAAGGGTTGACAATGCATGTGACAAGGAGATAAGAATGGCATAGAAAAAGAGAGCTGAAAAATCAAATAATATTAGAAATTACTTGATTTATGGAGAAAAGGTCAAGCTTGAAATTAAAACACTTAATTCAAAAGGAAACATATGTGGCAAGAAATAATTAATTTGAATTATTTACTAAAAGAAGGGAAATTAGAAAGTGGGAATTTATTTAAAATGGGGAAAATGCCAAGGTGGACCATAATTAAATAAATTAAAAAAATTATTTAATTATGAGAAGACATTTGAGAATTAATGACGTATTTAAATAAATAAAATTTATTTATTTAAATAATCAAGAGGAATTAGTGGACAAAGATAATTAAATAAATTAAGAAATTTATTTAATTATGGAAAGATATTAGACAATTAGTGACATATTTAAATAAATAAATAAAATTTATTTATTTAAATAATCAAGAGAAATAAAAACACAAATTAATTAAATAATTAAAAATTATTTAATTAACAGTTGAAAGTGGACCAGGGACATAATTAAATGTTTTAATTATGCTAGGAAGAATGTGGCAAAAAATAGAGGTTGGAGGCCCATGTCATTTTTATGTGTCGACATTTTGCCCCTCTTTGTCATAATGCAGCCTGTCACATTGTGACAAAGAAAATTTAGTCAGAAGCATGCCCCAGCAAAGGATAGGATGAGGAAGAATGACGAGGAGGTAGTGGTATGCCCCCTCGAGAGGACAGTCGGGTTTAGAGAACACGAGTGTGCTCTCGAAACGTACAAGAGGATGAGAGGATAAAGGAATAGAAGAACTGTTAGCACATAAGACATGGATGGTGGGATGAGAAAGAAACCTTCAATATTTTTCCAAAGTACAAATAGGTGTTGCATAATCATCATTGGTGGTAAATGTGATGAATGGGATAAATAAACACCATATATATAGAACAGTGTGCAAATGTATCCACTTAAAGTATATGGTTCACATAGGTAATTGTCCTTTACACATGACTCGCTTGCCGTGTTTTCATCGTAGTACTTATCCATTTACACCGCTTACTGTGTTTTCACCATTGATGATTTTTCTCTCTACTTTATATATATATATTTTCTAGATGATCTACTTGATGGTACGCGATGTAGATGTCGTTGTCATGATATGCCAATAGTAACCTTTATGGAGTAATTGTCTTGTCAAGATCATAAAACTTGTATACAACTGGTTGATGTTATTGTGATCCTTTCTGATATTCGGGTTAGCCTTATCGAAATACGACCATTGTGATAGAGTTCCACATGTAAGAGTCCCTATGATAAAGATTTGTTGTCAAGATGTGACGGGTTTGTGATGTGGGATTTTTAGACTTTTGACAAGATGTAGGATTATGATGGATGATGGTAGGTGTGGGTGGACTATTTAGAATTTTGGATGTAGGAATTTTTATTTTCCAAACTTGGGGTGGTGAATGATGGAGTTTGGAATTTTGATTGGGATAGTGTTTGGAACCATGAATTTTATATTCCTTGCATGATGACTATTTTGAAGGAGGTGGACATTTATTATATGTGGGAGTCCTCTTTTCTTGTGGATCTACATTTTGATTAACTTTTGGATTTGACGTATTTTCTTTGCTTGATTGATTTTTCTTTGGGATCCATTTTGACTTCATTTTTCCACTTGGATTTTTGTTTGATTCAATGGTCTTTGACATTTGATTTTGAACTTTTGACTTGTAAGACTTTTGTTTTTGTTGGTTCCAAATGGAAGGTTTAAGATGTTGGGAATGATGGTTTATGGTGTGGATGGGAGGAGTGTTGGCAACAACATTATGACAAGGATTACTCATGGATTTCATTTTGACGTTTGTAGTAGATAAAGTTGCCCTCAATATCGAGGAGGTACCACTAACACAGTTTGATTTGCTGACTAAGGAATAGCCAAGACCTTGATGTTTGTAATTTTCCTGCAGTTTGTCATTCCTGGCCTACCAAAGTCCAGTCCTGCCTCAAGAATGCACAAGTTTCTGACACCTCAGTGATGTGCACACCCTGCATTATGTCTGTCATGTTCACTGTCAACACTCTGTTGTGTGCTCTGCCTGGCCAAAAGTGATGATCCTAATTGATAGGATGTCTTAGCTTCATTGACATGTTGGACATCTTTGGTCCTGGGATTCAGACATGGCTTATCTCAAGATCTCTAACAGTGTTTCAGGGTAGATGCTCTGAGCTATCTTTATTGTCATTTTCATAGAGCTCCTAGTAATTCAATTATAGCTTGATTGTTTGCAACATCATGTAAGAATCTTGTTCTAGAGAAATCACCCATGTCCCACAAGGCAAGGCCCCATTTGGGAAATGGATGTTCTCTGAAGTTTGATAGGGTCAATTAAGATTTGACCATGAATGGCATACAAAGGTCAATGAGTGCAATGTTTTAGGTAGGTTTCTTGGATCAATGGCAGTGGCCACCAAGAGGGATTGTTCTGATGGCATGACTAGGAATGGAATCAAGTATAGGTGTATTTTGGATGCCATTTTTATTTAGAAGAACTTCTTGAATGGATTTAAGGATGGGGTCATGGGATGGGCTACTTTGATCTTTATATGAAGGTGAAGCTATGATGTCATGCCTTGGGTTTTCATCTTGACATGTATCCTCAAATTTAGGCAATGGAATGTGACTTTGGACAAGGATAAAATTTGCATGACTAAATGTATGTTGGGATGGAGTGGCTTGGAAAGGATTAGTGGATACACCCACAGAATGGAGACCTCAGTAGGCTAAAGAGGAAGGACTAGGATTGGACATGGAGACTTGGAAGGGATTAGTGGATGGTTGATTTCCCTTGTCAAGGTTAGGATAAGGGTGATAAGTGGACTCTTGTTATGGATTAATGGTATGGCTTGTGTTAAGTGACTCTTGATAGTGAGGGTAGATGGATGAATGACTAGGGCTTATGGATTGTTGGTAAGAAGGGTATGTGGGTAGTTGACCCTAGGTTGAGGTTGATTGGTATTTGGATTGGATGAATTGTCTTTTGAAGTCTATGGCTTGTTGTTATTGACCATTGCAGAGTAATTGGTATTCAACTTGACTAGCAAGCATATCAAGGTAAATTGCAAACATGATGGTGAGGTCTAAATGACAATGCAAAGGCTAGGATGAAAATGAAGATTAGAAGTTTGACTTAGAGATAATGTGGATAACTTGAGTTGGAGGGCACCTAGATTTGTTTGTTTTTGAAATGTTTCTAATGTTTTTTGATTTTTTTTATAGTTTTTTACTTTTTATTTTGATTTTTGATTTGTCTTGCTTGATTAAGATTTCAATCTTGAATACACATTCACACACACAAGACAAGATTTGATGCAAAATGCAATACAAATGATTATGATAAGAAGACACTTCCAAGCACAAGAACAATCCTAGCAATTATCCAAGTGGGAGATTGGCCAATGGTCTTAAGCTAGGATGCACAAGGTTGACTAGGGATGTTTTGAAAGAAAAATCCTGCCACAAAGCTAAGAGAAAGGGGTAACCCACCCTTCACCTTCACTTCCCAAAGGCATAAAGTTATTTGGGGCTTAGCCCAGAGTGACAAGATTTCAACTCCCAAAGGAGTGTGTCTTTGGATTCACACTCAATTGAGGTCATCCCTTTGAGGGGTGTGTGCTCCAAGCAGGCCTCCTAAGAAGGGTATGAAAAAAGTGAACCAAGTGAGGTGTTTTGGAGGACACACACACTTGATTCACACTCGCAGTGATTAATTTCCCTTTAGAAATGAAATGTGTGTAAGCAAACAATGGAAGCACTTGTTCTTTTTAACCCAAAACCAAAATGTGTGATGGAAGAAAATGGTTCTTTTTAAGCCCAATTTCAATGATGTGACAATAAACAAGATTGATTTTAGACCCCAAAATCCAAATGTGTGGTCAAACAAGTTGTCCTTTTTAAGCCCCAAATTGAAGTGTGTTAACAAGGAATAATTAGAGATGAAAGATGGAATGTGTGCACATAGAATTTATTTAGCTCCAAATTTTTTTCCACTTGATCCAATTTTTCTTTTGAAGTGTTTATTTTCCTGTACATTCACAAAACCAACAACAAAGCCAAAACCCTAACAAGATAATTAATCACTAATATTAGATGGTTAGCTAGTCAAGACAAATCTAATTTTTGGAAATTATTTTTGCATCCAAAATAAAAATACAGAGAATAGAACCTTACTGGAATTTCCAGAGCTTTCCAAAAATGTAAATAAATTTGAAAAATTTCTGATTTTTTTTTCTATTTTGTACTTGAAATTATTTTTTTATGAAAAATCATTGAAAAATTATAAAACATTTAAAATAGCTCCAAAAATTTTGATTTTTAGACTGAAGGCATTTGACATCATCCCAAATCTGTAGAATTTTTTTTGTGAAACGATCTACCACCATTTGTGAGATATAAGCAAATTTTTGTAAAACCCTAATTTTAAAAGATCTATTTTTTTTTTGATTAAAGGTATTTTTTTTTTCATTTAATTTCAAAACATAAAGAAAAAAAACCGTATTGAACCTCAGATAGATGTCTAGAAATGTAAAAATATCCAAAAAAATTGATAATTTTCTCTCACAATTGATTTTTCATTAAAAATAACAAAAAAATTATAAAAAAATTAAAAACATCTCCAAAAAATCTGATTTTTGGACTGAAAGCTCTTGATATTGTCATAAACTTTTAGAATTTTTTTTGTGAGAAAATATGTATCGGATTTGAGGAGATATGGCCAATGTTTGAAACTAGGGTTTCATCCCAAAATGATGCAAAACTGCAACAAAAGCTAGCAAAGGCCTACAGCAAAAGGATCTGTAGACACCTAAAATGACCTAGGCCTGCAAGCTTCATTTTACCACTTTCGTCCTAGCATAATTAAGTCATTTAATTATGTCATTGGTCCACATTCGACTATTGATTAAATAATTCATAATTATTTAATTAATTCATGTCATTTGTTTCTCCTTGATTATTAAATAAATAAATATTATTTATTTATCTAATACGTCATTAATTATCTAAGTCTTCCTTTAATTAAATAAATTTCATAATTTATTTAGAGTGTTCCCCTTGTCATTTATTTCTCTTTGAATAATTAAAATAGAAGTTATTTAATTCGTCACTAATTAAGTCCCTTCTTTCTAAAGGATTAAATAGAAATTCTTGTTTCTTTAGTGCATCCCACTTCACTATAATTAAATAATTATTTTAATTATTTAATTATTCATTAGCCTCTTCTATAATAAATTAAATAAAATTTAATCTATTTAATTTGGTTCACTCTCTTGAATTTTGAATTAAATCATTATTTAATTCAAAACAATTCTTTTGTCACATTCCTTCATAATTAAATAATATCTTTATTATTTAATTATTTACTAGTCACCTGGAGTAAATAAATTTTATTATTTATTTTCTCCAGCAACCTCTTTGTCCGTGCTAGCCTTATCTTCCAAATTAATTCTTGACTTTTGACATCTCATTTAAATTCGACCCTTGATTGAATTATCTTATAATTCAATCTTGGCCCTTCATTCTTACCTTTTGCCCTAATTTTGACCTAACCCTAATGCACAGCAGCATTTAATCTTGATCATTGATCCTAGGGTTCTTGTCATCTTTTCATCCTAGCCACATGTTCAAAATTGCAGTTTTCATAAAAGGGCAATTTTGATCTCATTTGCTGGTCTCTTGGTCTTTTGATTTCTTGACCTCTAGTCTATGTCTATTTTCTGTCAACTTAGGGTTATAATTTTTACAGTCATAGTCATTCTAATCCATTGTAGGGTTATTTTATTTTTTACAAATCCTTCAACACTTGCATAGGGCTTAGTCTTTAGGCATAGTTGCTCACATAAATCTGAGGGCACTCTTATTTACTGCAAGCTAGGAGGTGTAACAAAGATCAATCATGGAAGGTGGAGACTTAGGGTAACATTATCCCTTTTGTCTTCACATCACTTCCTTTGTGCTTTGTTATTTCATAGGAATTTTAATGTTATTATGCTAACCCCTTTAACAATTTAGAATTTTCCCTTGATTCTGAGGATCCAACTCCAAAATTCCTCAAAATTTTTAAAATATTGAGTTAAAAATCAGTTGTCGGGTTCACCAATGTAACTAAGGTAAAAATCTAGGTCAGCATGAAATCAAATGCAACTAAGGGAAAACTCTAGGTTAGTTGCATTAGTGAACCTGACCTGCTTTATTGCATTAACTTCTAATCTTGATTTTCATCCTAGCCTTTGCATTGTCATTTAGACCTCACCACCATGTCTACAATTTACCTTGATATGCTTGCTAGTCAAGTTGAATATCAATTATTCTGCAATGGTCAATACCAACAAGCCATAGAATTTAAAATACAATTCATCCAATCCAAATACCAATCAACCTCAACCCATGGTCAACTACCCACATACCCTTCTTACCAACAATCCATAAGCCCTAGTCATTCATCCATCTACCCTCGCTATCAAGAGTCACTTAACACAAGCCATACCATTAATCCACAACAAGTGTCCACTTATCACCCTTATCCTAACCTTGACAAGGGAAACCAACCTTCCACTAATCCATTCCAAGCCTTCACGTCGTATCCTAGTCCATCATCCACTAATTCATCTCAATCCATTCCATCTCAATCTACATCTAGTCATGAAAATACATCTAGTCATGGTCTCCAAAATCACATCCCAATGCCTAAACTTGAGGATACATGTCAAACGGAAAGTCCAAAACATGACATCATAGCTTCACCTTCATGTCAAGATCAAAGTAGTCCATCCCATGATCCTATCCTTAATTCCATCCTCGAAGTCATTTTAGATAACCATGGCATCCAAAATACACCTATCCATGATCAAGATCCCATTCCCAATCATGTCAACCAAGAAAAACTTATCTTTGATCAAGATCCTACCATTGAAAAGGACACCCAAAGTGATCTGCTTATCGGCCTTTATACCATCCATGATCAAACATTTGAAGTCAATCCTATCCAAACTCCAAACACCTCCATTTCCTAAAATGAGACACTTGCCTCCTTGGGACACATAGATAATCAAACAAATGACATGGACAACATTCAAGAAGAACATAAAAAGGCTACTATGGATCAAGAACAGAAGGAAGCTATCATTGACCAATTCAAATATGAAGGCACAAAATATATCATTGATCAAATTGATGTCTTAAAGGACCAATAAGACACAAGCATGACAAATGATAAAGCCAAAATATCCTACCAACTAGGATCATCCACCTTTGTCAAAGCATGATTTCTTGTAGATGAGAAAATTCCAAGCATTAGTTTCCACATACATAATGATGGGTTCACATCTTGTTTTCAAAACAACAAATACCCCATTGCAAAGAGAATATGTCAAAGCATGCAATATAAAGGAAGAGGACTAGGCATACATGAGCAAGGCATTTGGGAACCAATATAGTTTTATGAAAATCCTAGACATCAAGGTCTTGGCTATTCTTCAATCAAGAAATCAAATGGTGTTAGTGATACCTCCATGATATTAGGGGACACTTTATCCAATACAAACATAAAAATGGGGGCCATGTGTAGTCCTTGTCATAAGGTTGCTTCCAACACTCCTTCCATCCACACTATAAAACATCATTCCCTCAATTGGAACCAACAATGACAAACGCCTTATGAGTCTAAATCAAATGTCAAAGGCCATTGAGTACAAAAATCCAAGTGGACAAATGAAGTTAAAAAGGATCCCAAATAAAAATGGATCAAGTAAAGAAAATATTCTAAATCCAAAAGTCAATCAAAATGTGGAGCCACAATAAAATAGGTCTCCTACATATAATAAATTTCCACCCCCTTCAAAATAGTCATCATGCAAGGAATATAAAATTCATGGTTCCAAACACTATCCCAATCAAAATTCCAAACTCCATCATTCACCACCCCAAGTTTGGAAAATAAAAATTCCTACATCCAAAATGCCAAATAGTCCATCCACACCTACCATCATTTATCATACTCCTACATCTCGCCTAAAGTCTAAAAATCCCACATCACAAACCTATCGTATCTTGGCAGCAACTCTTTATCATAAGGACTCTCATGGAACTCTATCACGATGAGCGTATTTCAATAAAGCTAACTCGAATATCAAAAAGGATCACAATAACATCAATCAGTTGTATACAAGTGTTATGATCTTAACAAGATAATTACTCCATAAAGGTTACTATAGGCATATCATGACACCGACATCTACATTAGCACCATCAAAGTGATCATCTAAAAAAATACAAAAAAAAAAGAAAAAATATATATATAAAAAAGTGAGAGAAAAATTTAGTCAATGTAGACAACTTTGGTGGCAGTGTAAGTGGATACAAGTACCATGATGAAAACCTAGCAAGCGGGCATCATGTGTAGGAAAATTATATGTGAACCATTACATGGGGGAAAGTCATCTCATCTCCCATACTCTTCCCATGAAACTTCCTTATAAAATTTCCATTTATCCATCTAAGCGTTGGCCTTTCAAATCACTGATCTTGATAACAATTTAGATACAAACTATAAATCTAATGCTTTGGGAAACCTCTTGACATGTCTATCCTTTGTTCATATACTCATCATGAAGCATCATGTCGGTTTTCCTTCATAGCATTATCTAGAGGCTATATTATTCCTATCACGACATAGTCCTTGAAAGATCATATGACAATTCACTTTTCGGCCAAGATGTAGGATTATATGATGATGGATGATGGTAGCTTTGGGTGGGTGTTTGGATGTAGGAATTTTTATTTTTCAAACTTGGGGTGGTGAATGATGGAGTTTGGAATTTTGATTGGGATAGTGTTTGAAACCATGAATTTTATATGCCTTGCGTGATGACCATTTTGAAGGGGGTGGACATTTATTATATGTGGGAGACCTTTTTTCTTGTGGCTCCACATTTTGATTGAATTTTGGATTTAAAATATTTTCTTTGCTTGAACCATTTTTCTTTGGGATCCATTTTAACTTCGTTTGTCCACTTGGATTTTTGTACTCAATGGCCTTCGACATTTGATTTTGGACTTTAGACTTGTAAAGATTTTGTTGTTGTTGGTTCCAATTGAGGGAATGATGTTTTATGGTGTGGATGGAAGGAGTGTTGGAAGCAACCTTATGACAAGGACTACTCATGGCCCCCATTTTGATGTTTGTATTGGATAAAGTGTCCCCTAATATCATGGAGGTATCACTAACACTATTTGATTTCTTGATTGAAGAATAGCCAAGACCTTGATGTCTAGGATTTTCATAAAAATGTATTGGTTCCTGAATGCCTTGCTCATGTATGCCTAGTCCTCTTCCTTGATACTGCATGCTTTAACATATTATCTTTGCAATGAGGTATTTTTTGTTTTGAAAACAAGATGCAAACCCATCATTATGTATGTGGAAACTAATGCTTGGAATTTTCTCATGTACAAGAAATCCTACTTTGACAAAGACGGATGATCCTATTTGGTAGGATATTTTGGCTTTATCATTTGTCATGCTTGTGTCTTCTTGGTCCTTTAAGACATCAATTTGATCAATGATATATTTTGTGCCTTCGTATTTGACTTGGTCAATGATAGCTTCTTTGTGTTCTTCTTGATCACTTTGGATGGTTCAATGGTAGGATCTTGATCAAAGATAGGTTTGTCTTGGCTTACATGAATGGGAATGGGATCTTGATCATGGATAGGTGTATTTTGGATGCCATGGTTATAGAGAATGACTTCATGGATGGACTTAAGGATAGGATCATGGGATGGACTACTTTGATCTTGACATGAAGGTGAAGCTATGATGTCATGCTTTGGACTTTCCTTTTGACATGCATCCTCAAGTTTAGGCATTGGGATGTGATTTTGGAGACCATGACTAGATGTATTTTCATGACTGGATGTAGATTGAGATGGAATGGATTGGAATGAATTAGTGGATGATGGACTAGGATAGGACGTGAAGGCTTGGAATGGATTAGTGGAAGGTTGATTTCCCTTGTCAAGGTTAGGATAAGGGTGATAAGTGGACACTTGTTGTGGATTAATGGTATGGCTTGTGTTAAGTGACTCTTGATAGCGAGGGTAGATGGATGAATGACTAGGGCTTATGGTATGTTGGTAAGAAGGGTATGTGGGTAGTTGACCATGGGTTGAGGTTGATTGGTATTTGGATTGGATGAATTGTATTTTAAATTCTATGGCTTGTTGGTATTGACCATTGCGGAATAATTGATATTCAACTTGACTAGCAAGCATATCAAGGTAAATTGTAGACATGGTGGTGAGGTCTAAATGAAAATGCAAAGGCTAGGATGAAAATCAATATTAGAAGTTAATGCAATAAATCACGTCGAGTTCACCAATGTAACTAAGGGAAAATTCTAGGTTAGCAGATTAGAAGCTAAATAACTAAAAGCCCAAAGTAAATAATGAAGCACAAAGGAGGAAAAACATGAAAACAAAGATAGATATCACCTTGTGTCTTCAACCTCCATGATTGACCTCCATTACACCTTCTCTATTTTCTGCAATATGTAGTTTTCCCTCAGATTTTATGTGAGAAATATGTGACAATGCCAAGACCAAAGCAACTATTGAAGGATTTGATGACAAAATGCAATACCATGCAACTATGCAACTAGTATGAACCTCTAAACTATGACTAAAGTATGCCAAAATTCTAAGAGAGATGAAGTATACCTTAGACAAGATTGCATGAGATGAGGAAATGAGACCAAAATTGCCATTTTATAGAAAATGAAATTTTGAATGAATGGCCAAGATTAAGGATTGAAAAATGCCCTAGAATCAATGGACAAGATTCAATGTGACAACCCACAATTAGGGTTAGGGAAACATTAGGTCAAATTTAAAATGAGTGGACAAGATTCAATTTGAAAAAATCAAATCAAGGGTTCACAATGCATGTGACAAGGAGATAAGAATGGCACGAAAAAAGAGAGAGATGGAAAATCAAATAATATTAGAAATTACTTGATTTTTGGAGAAAAAAGGCCATTTTGAATTAAAAATTAATTTAATTCAAAAAGTGGGGTCATGTGGCAGTAAATAATTAATTTGAATTATTTACGAAAAGAGGGAAAATTAGAAAGTGGGGCCATTTTAAATAAATCATTTTATTTAAAATGGGGAAAATGCCAAGGTGGACCATAATTAAATAAAGTAAAGAATTTATTTAATTATGATAAGACATTTAAGAATTACCGATGTATATAAATAAATAAAATTTATTTATTTAAATAATCTAGAGGAATTAGTGGACAAAGATAATTAAATAAATTAAGAAATTTATTTAATTATGGAAAGATATTAATAATCAAGAGAAATAAAAAGACATGA
Organism: Sequoia sempervirens; assembly: GCA_007258455.2. Lineage (NCBI taxonomy): Eukaryota > Viridiplantae > Streptophyta > Pinopsida > Cupressales > Cupressaceae > Sequoia > Sequoia sempervirens. The sequence goes on along the minus strand of VDFB02349474.1, from coordinate 1,012 downwards.
TTTAATTAAATAATTAAAAATTATTTAATTAACAATTGTGGCATAGAAAATCAGACTCTCTTGAGAAAAGAGACAATTTCACGCATAATTAGACCCAATTTTGAGTCCCTTCACATCATTTCCCTTCAAAACAACATTTATAAGCCCCTTAGACCCATTAATTTTGATCTAGAGGCCCATTTCACCTAGGAAATCACATAAAACCTGACAAACAACATTTAATTACATCATACCCCAACAACCCACCTTCAAACAATAGTAGTGGGACCAATTCGCCACCTTGGGCGAATGAGTCCCCTCTGGTGGGACCCATTTGCCAAGGGTGGCGAATGAGTCCCCTTTGAGGGAAAATTCAAAATTAAGTAGGAATTTAATCAATTTAATTTTTATTTCCAATAAATGTCGGCCTCTTAGGTCTAATTAATGGGAAAATAAGGTGTTGTTGCTTATAAATACTCATTTTAAGTCATTTCACACATCTTTTATCATCTTTTTATCATCTCTCAAGAGCCATTTTAGAGTTAAGTCTTCCACAACAAGTTTCATTAGTAGAAGTTGCAATTTTAGGGCAGCAAACTAGGGTTTTTGTAGGTCTTGAAGCTCACTTCTATTGTCAAGATCGAGCATTGCAAAGGGTTGTTGATGGATGCCCATGGTGAATCATGAAGAACTCTAGGGTGAAGAGGTACAACTAGCCATGAAATCATGCTTAAGGACTTGGTTTCCTATTGATTCCATCTCCTATTTTCACTCTATCTTCAGATTATGGTGTTCATCTTGTTTGTTTATCATTTGCATGTCATTTCATTCCTATCTTGCATGTGTTGTAAGGTTTCTAGGGTTGAGATCTTGTATCATATAGATCATTCTTGCATGTCTTATTCTAGAGCAATAGAATGGGATTATTCTTATATTTTAGCTTTGCCTAGTCTTTAACACATCTAAGGATAAGGTTTACTCAGATTTTTCTCTATACAAGGTTTAATTACCCAGCTAGGGGTTTGACCAAGAA
>VDFB02349473.1:0-14192 GCA_007258455.2 Sequoia sempervirens | reverse complement strand
TAATCCCCGTTTCTTGCTTTTGCTCAGTTACTAGCAGCAAGTTATTTTCTTTCTTCTCCAAAATCTGTAATCAATTCTTAATGTCAAAAGAAGTTATGAATTTGCAAAGAATGTTCACAAGATTGAGATTTTTTTTAATTAAGTTTTTAATTCTTATCATTTGTTTGTCTAGACTGCTTTCTTTCAATGAGACAACTGTATCTTTATCATACTTAATAGCTCATATTAGACAATTTGAAATGGTATGCTAATGGTTCTTGGATTTCAGGATTGAACATTCTGCTGTTAATCTTGCTGATTCTTTTCAGCAAAATGGCCTACCTATTAAGGCCAGCTCCCTTGCTCCAACTTTGTTAGAGGTGGGTTACATTCTTTTCCAAACATTTTGGAAGTCTTCTAATGCTCAGCATGCACATCTGTTAAATGATGTGTGTTTTGGTTCTGGCAGAGTGGAAAGGCACTCACTGCCAAGGGAATACAAGTTCTTGAGTTTGTTGGTAGAGAGACTGTAGATCTGCTAGCCACAGAGACAGGTATTGATATCGAGAAAGATGAAAGGGAGATTGAGCAAGGTGATACTGAGGAACAATTCTCAGAAGAAGCCACTTTTGATCGATGCTTCTACATATATGGAGGTCCTGAGCAGCTGGAGGTGATTTGCTACCATAATATGGCTTTTTCTAAAAATGCAATTGATTACTCTGTAAGTTTTAAAAACTTCAATTTATTTGCAGGAGCTGGAAGCTTTGTCAAATCATTATGCATTACTATGCAATAGAACAAGAACAAAACTACCAGGGGAAGATAAAGTTGCTTTTGATAGAATGCTCAAGCAGATCCAACAGGTATTTACATTAAGCAATGAAAGTGATGGAGGTAATTTTGAGTTTGACAAGGGTAAAAATGTTGAAAGTGGAGAAACAGGCAATGGAAATGAGATAAAAGTTCTTTGCGATGCAAGTGTCAGCAAAGCAGCTGAGATGGCAGCAGGGTAAACACTTGACGATGGGCATATCAGTTTTCTGTGTTGCTTTTCTGTACTAAAGTCTCTCTGTGGTCTGAAGACCTTAAATATGAACACATATTGAATTTTGCAGCTTTACAGCCACACTTGGGGGGCTTGCTCTCAATGAAATAGTCCAGAAAACAGCTGATCGTCTTGAGGCTATTAGATCTGAAGGAGTGCATGTAAGGGCAAATACTTAGTGAAATTGTAGTAAAAGATGAATGCACAAGTAGAAAAGTTTGTGAATTTTATTATAAATTTAGTGGCACTTTTGAAATCTACATTAAGAGCCTGTTGCTGTATTTGAAATAACTCTATTATGCTTCGTTCTGGCAGAGGCTTTCAGAGTTGTGCTGTCTTGGAATATCTCAGCTCCTTCTGCTTGGCAAATCTGTGTTGTTAACAAACTCAAATGCACCAGGTGACAAAGTAATGGAGGGTTCTCTTAGAATTGAATGGCCAGATGACTATATTTTGAAGGCAAAGCTTATCAGATCCAAAGCACAGTCCATGACCAGTGATATTGAGGCGGTTTCAAACAGTTTTATTACAGGTATGCTGAAGTACATTCATTTTTTTACTTTTAGGAAAGTATTTGTTCCCCACCGTAAATGTATTTTAAAAAAAGGCAATGCATATATGTTAATCTGTGATATTCCACACGATCTCTTTTGTAAGTATTTAATATGTATATTGTTGGGAATTGTTTAGTAAGTGGCTCCCAAGGCATTTTCCAGGTGTTTTACCTTTTTACCACGGGTCAATACAAAAGAAACTCAACTGCCAATCTCTGAAGATAATGCCTGTATGCCCCCAGATGTTGTAAAATTATTAAAGGTTGTGCGTGGGTGTGTATACAAGTAGCCTTTTCATTGGTATATATTATTTGCCCATGTCTCGACATACATGGGTAGTTACATCCATCCAATGCTCGAGCACAGACACAGGAATATTTGCGTATTTGTTACTATGTGTGCAAACATTTGTAAATATTTAACGTAGAGACATACACACATTCATAGGATTATGAACAAGTCTAACTTATACACCCTCCTTAAGAATTATACACGAAATTGTTTTTAAACTTGTACAATGCACGCACATTTCATAAATTGCCATGTATAGTTAATTCTTTAGTTGAAACAAAGTTTGCAATTGGGTCAAAAATTTGATGTTTGGTCTTGTATGTCCCAAAAATTATATGTAATAGTTTAAAATATTTCATGACCGCCACTTACTATTTAAATTCTAGCTGTAGGCATCAATAAAATACTACAAACAGTAAGTATAAATAAATAAAATGCTTAAAAAATTAGAGTTAAAGGGACTTGCAATAAAGAAAAGGATTTGCTTATTTATCTCTTTTAGTTGAAATATTAAATTATAAAAGGAATCTAGCATCATATAGGCGGCAATATAACACCATTGCAAAACTGTTAAAACAACATTTAACAAGGAACATAACTTTGAGCTATGCAAATTCTACAGCTAAGAAATGTATATAACACAAAGTCTGCAGAGCAACAAACAAGAGCAAAACAAGAAGATATTCAAAATTCATCATTGAAGTTAAAAATATCACAGGAGAGAAGCCACCAAAATTCATTGTGATTACACATCTCAGAGAGAGATACTCTGATCTTCAGCTTCTTGCACAATTTCTTATTCCTCTTTGTTAATTTCAGTCTGGACATATGACCCTTCATCAGGAGGGAGACAATATTGATGCAAAATAGCTGAAGATTAGGGCTCCCTCTGGAGATAACTCTAGAAAAGCGATTGTTGAAGTAATACATCTCTGCTGACTGTCTGTATTAATACAAGATTCACCCATCTATTACACTTTTAAGAATGTCCTATCTCAACTAAATGGAAAAGGTACTGCATTAAGAAATAAATATTGAAAGATTTAAGTAATTAGATGTCCAATAAACTATTGATTTGATCCACCTAAGTAAAGTTATAAACTACTCTTAAATATATTTAATTGGTTAAAAAATATGAATAAATTGGATGTCTCATACATTTTACCAAGGTAAACTGATTGTTATAGTAAAATTGGAAAATGGTTAACGATTCCATCTCATAAAATTAATTAGATAAATAATTTATTAGTTTGAATTAAATTCTCAAAAACTAATTACGTAGAGAAGTACAACTGTGATCGATAAAATTGTTAAATTCAAACTAAAGAATGACAATAGTTGAATATAGATATTACAAAACAATATTTTGTGCTTAATTAATAATAGTTTCAATTTATTTCATGAAACTTAATAATTGTTTCTATTTTATTGTGAAGTTAAATAGAAATTAAAATTATCATCAAAAAATAGGAAAAAGTTAAATTAAAAAAATAATAATTATTTTTTGCTAAAAATAACTTGGATTAGGGACTTATGAATGCACAAAAATAAATGGCATCTAAGCATCAGATTTTGATAGCCACAAAGGCTCACCAGATCCATAGGAAAAAGATTCACACTTCCAGACAACTTTATCCACATCTTCAAAAACCACTTATCATTCAACCACCATTTTATTTATCTTACTTATAGGTTTCTATTTTTAAGTTTTTCCACAGCAGAGAGGCAAATTACTCCGGCCCTTCCCCCAGGCTTAAGTTAAAAGCATCTGTGGTAGGGATGGCAAATTACGCAGGCCATCCCTAAATTTCATTCAAAAATTTATATACAAACCTTACAGTTGTCTCTATTCATTTGCTGTTATAATTTCTACAGACTTACCAAACTCATACATGCAAGATTCCAGCTTCTCTACTCAAGCTTGCCAAGACAATTCAAAAGGTAAAGAGGCAGCAATTTCTTTCATGCCTTTTGAAATCATTATGGAAGTGGTCCCCTCCAGCTTCTTTTGTTCCTTTTTAAATTTTAAATAATAACACTTGCAATGCCCTCATGGATCAGAAAGGAGTTTGTTGCAGTTGAAAGCATTGAGGCATTGCTGAGACTCTGAGCAGCATCAAACATGTTCCACAGACCAATTGACTGCCTTGGATCCATTAAAAGATCAGACAGCATGCACTTTATCGCCACAAGTGATTTACCATCCATTTATATTGCTAAAACCCACATTCCCATCATCCAGATTCACACATTAGGGTCTTTGATTTCTTGAGAGGTATAGTCCAAAATAATTGCAGAAATGCTGGCCACACTAAGAACCTCCTTTGATCTCCCCTGTCCTCCATACTTACCCTCATCTTTCATGTCCTTTCCTTCTCTTCCTCCACGCCTTAAACCTGACTCTATCTTTCACACTGCATTTTTTGCATGGATTTGATCTTCTGCAAAGTGGTGCGAAGAAGTTGATCTGTCCATCATAAAGGCTATATTATCTTTCTAAATTGTTCATCCACCTTCAACCTACCTTAATCATGTCTTTCCATTATTACATGATCTGCGAAGATAATTACCTCTCTCTCTCTCTATATATATATATGTGTGTGTGTGTGTGTGTGTGTGTCAAAAACATTGAAACTATCTATCTATCTACATATAAAATTGTCATAATCTCTCTTTTCAATTATTTTTATTATGACAAATTGATCAATTGGTCAATCTATATGACAACGTTTTGATTCCTAACATTATGTTGCTTCCTGTGACTAAGCTCCTCCACATCATTGTTCCTCATTATCACCTTTATTTTCCCCATTATCAAGTAAAATATAATTTTAAAATACAAACAATTAAACTAAAATGTTAATGTGATATATAGGTATATGCATGAATATGTTTTATACATGTGTGTATACATGTTGATTGCCATATTTTGCAGATGGGTGTCATTTGACGGGTAATTGATAGTTGTAAAAATCATTGAGTACTCACATAGCTCACAAGTACTTGTGTGGCTGAAGCTTTAGTGAGCTACTTGCCATAAAACTTGCCATAAAGTTGTTCAAAGTTCACAGCGATTTCAGGCAAAAAAATTGTGATTTTTGCAGAAAAACTCATCCAGTTAGCTATAAATTGATTTATAAACAAAAAAGTGCCAAATACAAAGTTTTGCCCTTAATGATAAAATTGTGAAAATGTTGTGCGCCTTGAAGGTTTGTGTGGTTTTGAAGGTCTTCATTTGGGCTTGAACAAGGCCTAGACCTTGCAAGGGGCACTGCCCCAAGACCCCCATGAGGGGTGTTGCCCCCAAATCCTCATGAGGGATGCTGCTGCTCAACCACGTTGCGGTCTCCACTCCCAAATCCCCACTAATTATTGGGTTCTCTTGTTACTTAAGAAAATTGTTTAAAATGGGGGGGTGACAAGGAATTGGGATATAACCCTTGAGTGTGCTGAGCTAGACATTATTATTGCACAACTTGTCAAAAATCTCTTTAGATTAGGCAACTTCTACATATGGTATGGCTAGTGGAAGTGGCATTGTTACTCATTTAGGGTTTTGAACTTGTTTTTTGGTCTATGATATGTATTAAACTTAGTGTTCCATGGGTACGTGTCCCACTCCCCTTGCTTTTCCAAGATGTCCCCGTCCCGGAGGCTTGGGGGGGACGTCCCCCCATCGCCCTGTTAATGGTTTGGTAGCTGCAGGAGGTATCTTCTTGTGTCAGAAGAATCTTCCTTAAATAAATTGTTGTGTCTGCTGGCTTACCTCATAAATTGTCTTATTCTACATGCAAGGTGTAACTGACATGCAGGAGAATCTGCATACTGACATGCATGAGAATCTCTGTTTGTATTCCTTAAATAGACTCATGAACTGCCACCTTGTGCGTCTTCTTGTGGCTGCATATCTGCCTATATTTAGGTTGAAGTGTGGACTTGTTTGGTGACTTATTTTGTGTATAAAAACTAGTCATTTCTTCAAGAAGAAGTTGGATTATTTTAGAGCAGGTTATTATCCTTTGAAGAGTAGATTGATCATAAGTTTTCTGTATATTGGCATCTAGGAGAGGTGCTGAGACTTGTAAGCTGATTTATTGGCATCTAGGAGAGGTGCTATTCTTCTGTGGGTCAAGTTGTAAGCTGTTTGCTGCTACTTCATTCAATATATAAGAGACATATTTGTGGCTGGATTTTTCTCCCTCGAAGGAGGGTTTTCCCAGGATAAATACTGTGTTCATTTGTTCTTTATGTTCATTTTTCTGCTTTCTATTAAATCTGATCCTAACATTAACATGGTATCAGAGCGGGTTTTTGAAAAGACCTGATCAAATTTGGGTTGACTAAGCCTATTGCTGATTGTGTAAATCAAGACATCAAGTCTATTGTATCTTGGCCACTAGCTGCTGTGGTTGATATGAGTTAAGTAGGTTATAGTCACTTCAGGAAGGATAGACGTCTAGAGCCTTTGCAGTTGCATATTCACTATGAGTTGGTATAGTTGCTGATTATAGAGCATCATCATAAATATATCTGGCACAGGACTTCTCCCCAGGAGATATGTGAGAAGGAACTGTTGTTTTAAGCAGAGTCAACATTCAAGAGCAAAATTAATGCTCACATGAGCAGACCTAAGGGAAAGATAAGTGCAGACCTGAAAAAGTGTTTAAGTACAACACTTAAGGAAATTCTGATTTCAACGAGATAAGTATTTCCTGTTTAAGTAATGTTCATGAATTTTTTATGTAGTTATTAATTCATGCTATAACATTGAGATAGTGAAACATGTATGATTCTAGCTTTGATATTTCTTCTGGATAGTTTAAACTATTAGTAATCTCTCTCTAAATGCTTCCAGGACGGATCGAGGAGCAAGAGGGTGATGAGAGATTGCCTAGAGAAGAAGAGCTTGAGGCATCCTGTGAGGAATTCATGCAAGCTGAAGAGATAAACTTAACTGGAGACATCTCTCGAAGACGAAGAACCTATTCAAGTTGTCTTTGAGATCAGTTTCTTCGAAGAGGAGGAATTTACATTCAGAGGGAGTTTGACAATTCATCAGAAGCAACCTTGGACGAGGAGGTCAGAAGGTTGATGCAAGTACTTGGAGCTTCAGAGGGAGTTTCATCATCATGGAGATTTGTTGTTAATGCATTTTCCTCTGAGACGGAGGAATTTGAGGTGAAAGCCCTTGTTAATGCATTTTCCTCTGAGACGGAGGAATTTGAGGTATCAGCCCTTGTTAATGCATTTCTCTCTGCGAGAGAGATTTGAGGTATTAGCCCTTGTTGATGCATTTCTCTCTGCGAGAGAGATTTGAGGTATCAGCCCTTGTTAATGCATTTCTCTCTGCGAGAGAGATTTGAGGTATCTGCGAGAGAGATTTGAGCCCTTGTTAATGCATTTCTCTCTGCGAGAGAGATTTGAGGTGTCAGCCCTTGTTAATGCATTTCTCTCTGCGAGAGAGACTTGAGGTGTAAGCCCTTGTTAACGCATTTCTCTCTGTGAGAGAGATTTGAGGTGCAAGCCCTTGTTAATGCATTTCTCTCTGTGAGAGAGATTTGAGGTGCAAGCCCTTGTTAATGCATCTTTCTCTGTGAGAGAAATTTGAGGTGTAAGTCCTTGATAATGCATTTTTCTCTGTGAGAGAAATTTGAGGTGTAAGCCCTTGATAATGCATTTTTCTCTGTGAGAGAAATTTGAGGTGTAAGCCCTTGTTAGTGCATTTTTTCTCTGCGAGAGAAATTTGAGGTGAAAGCCCTTGTTCTATTCTCTTGGAGTAGCCATGGTGGATGTCATGATGAGATGACAACATCACGTTGAGTGATTCCGTGATGGACACTTGTGCACATATGTTTTGATGACATGGATATCTGAAAAGATACCTCCCTAGCTAAGAGGGAGTGTTAATGTTTTGGTAGCTGCAGGAGGTATCTTCTTGTGTCAGAAGAATCTTCCTTAAATAAATTGTTGTGTCAGCTGGCCGACCTCATAAATTGTCTTATTCTACATGCAAGGTGTAACTGACATGCAGGAGAATCTGCATACTGACATGCATGAGAATCTCTGTTTGTATTCCTTAAATAGACTCATGAACTGCCACCTTGTGCGTCTTCTTGTGGCTGCATATCTGCCTATATTTAGGTTGAAGTGTGGACTTGTTTGGTGACTTATTTTGTGTATAAAAACTAGTCATTTCTTCAAGAAGAAGTTGGATTATTTTAGAGCAGGTTATTATCCTTTGAAGAGTAGATTGATCATAAGTTTTCTGTATATTGGCATCTAGGAGAGGTGCTGAGACTTGTAAGCTGATTTATTGGCATCTAGGAGAGGTGCTATTCTTCTGTGGGTCAAGTTGTAAGCTGTTTGCTGCTACTTCATTCAATATATAAGAGACATGTTTGTGGCTGGGTTTTTCTCCCTCGAGAAGGAGGGTTTTCCCAGGATAAATACTATGTTCATTTGTTCTTTATGTTCATTTTTCTGCTTTCTATTAAATCTGATCCTAACATTAACATGCCCCACCACTAGGGCCATCGTTCCACCACCAACATTGTTGTCTCCAAGACGTTGCTATGACTTAGAGGATGACGGGGAGTCCCCAAGACGTTCGGGGGACTCCTAGGAGTCTTTGGTTCATCTCGAAGATGCTCAAGCGGCTCCTATGGCCAAATGACCAAAAAGCAAATCCTTTTAAAAAACTCAAAATTTTCTTTGAACTTTGTGTCCAAGGCCAAACCTTAATGGCCTATGGGTCCTACCCAAACCCCACGAACTCTATAAAACTGCCTTCTATCCTCATTTCAATTCACAAAAACAAATCAACAAGAAGCTAATAGTGTGAGCGTGAGAGGGAAAGTTGCAAGTGTAAGGTGAAAGAGTGAGAATGAAGAGCAAGACGGTTGAGGACAAGCAAAATAAAGAGCAAGGAGTGATGCCAAGTTAATGTTCACTTTGAAATTCAAATGTTTAAAACTAGTTTGCCAAAGTTTCATTTGTAATTCTTATACATCTTTTTGTAACTATTTTTTCAAGTACTATATGTATTTCAGTGTTGTCGTCCCGCCACCGTCCCCCCGCTGACCGCAAACTTAGGCCCTTGGGCCCCCTCGTCCTCAAAACCCATCCCCATGTCCCCCTGTTAGGAAACTCCGTGGAACTATGATTAAACTCTAATTTTTATTTATATATGATGGAAATCAGTAATATGTTCTACAAATTCAGTAGTATGTGTTTTTGAAGAATATTTTAAAAAAACCATGTATTTTCAAATGTTCGATAAATTTGCTGAGTTTTTCCTTAAGTTTTTGCCAAGTTCTAAGTTTTTTATGTTTTTTGGGCCTGCCGAGTAATTGCTGAGTCTGAGTTTTACCACTATGTAATTTAAACAGTCAATGATTTTGGTCATATATAGAAGCTCCTTCGATCTCTCCCTGTCCTCCATACACCACCTCATTTTTCATGCGCTTCATTCCTTCTCTTCTTCCATGCTTTGAATAGGATTCCATCCTCCATACTGCATGGTCTGATCTTCCGCAAAGTGGTGCAAAGAAGCTTTACTGTCCATCATAAATGCTATGATCTAAATCTTTCAACCACCTTCAACCTAACTTAGTCATGTCTTTTCCTTATTACTCAACTTGTCAATCTCTCTCTTCCCAACTTATAATTATGATAGATCCATCTATCTATCCATCTAATATATATATAGATAGATTAATATATATTAATGTCTATTTTTATGCTGCTTTATATATATATATATATATTTTAATTCCTATTATTAAGCTACTTTGTATCACTAGCCTCCTTAACGTCATTTACTTTATCTTCACCACTATCAGGGAAACAAAATAAATATTAATATGCAAACAATGTATTTGCCCATATTTGGTGCATGGAAGCCATTTTTGTGGGTAATTGACATTTTAAACAGTTAATGATTGTGGTTATATGCAGTAGAGGGTATTTGTTAATATGAATAATGTTGTCTAGACTCTAAACACCTGGTGAGTTTCATGCCTGACTGGTAGATTTAAATATATTTATTTGTAAGTGCAAGCACTTAGAAAATAACTGTGCCACTGATCTTCATTTCCAAAGCCAAATATAATTTAAGTAAAATAATCACTTTCATTTCCCTGTACATTGTGGGTAGCGTCCAAATTATGTTTTCAAGCAACACACTGAGTTGCCTTGTAGTGTTATTGGTGATGTCGAATTCTCATAGTAATTTTTGTCAAACCATGCTAATACCTATGCTTATACTTGTTGTAGAGAGCCATAGTACATTGCATACAAAGAATTTATGGTAAGAAAAAACCTTCAAACTACAAAAGCCCATGTTTTTTTGTTTTCTTTGGTTGCATTTGTTAAAACCTCATATTTTTGGAGAGAGTGGGTCAACATTGCCTCTTTCTTTGACTTTAGCTAGTCCAAAATGAAATTCTACATAAGTTATGCATGCTTGGGAAGAACTCTGTATGCTTATTTTTTGACCTTTTCCCCATGTTTTCCTGATCTTTCTTTGCTTGAACATATGTCACGTAAGTTTATTTATATTCCAAGAAGAGTAATACATTAATATAGTAATGAACTACAGTTATATTAAAGTAATTATAAGGTCTCTTGGTCTAATTATATAATAATTTGCTTATAGATTTAGGCACTCCTATAATAGATTTGATTATATAAAGCATGATTCACTATATTCAACTATATATTTAGTGTTCCACTTAAACACGCCTCCAAAAATCCCTCGCGTTTCCTAGGGGGACGTCTGGAGACTTGGGGACTTGGGGGGGACGTCCCCCATCAGCCCACCACCAACACCACCATCCCACCACCAATGTCGCTGTCTCCAAGATGCTGCTAGGACTTTGAGGATGCTAGGGTGTCCTCAAGACATCTAGGGGACTCCTAGTTGTCTCCAAGATGTATAATTCTTGCACTTATACATCTTTTTATAACTATTTTTTCAATTACTATATGTATTTCAGCACCCTACCACCGTCCCCCCGCCGTCCCCTGCCCCCCCAAACTTAGACCCCTTGTCCCCGCGTCCCAAACAGTCCCCTACTGTCCCCCCGTCCCCGTCCCCGAAACCCCGTGGAACACTGATATATTTATAATATGTAAACTATTATTCCATTATATATTAAACTGTTCGTATGTTATTTTCTTAATAAAATATATGCAATTATCATATTTCTGAAATAATGCATATTTGTATGGAGGACTGTTGGCAGGTGTGTTCTCTTGAATGAGAAATTATCTGATCTGGTAGATTGGTTTGATTGATTGCAATCCCATTGAAAAGCATAATCAATTGCAAAATGATGTTCATGGATTACATTCTAACATTTTTTGTTGCAAATCCAAGGATCTTTACACCCCAAAGAAATGAGGGTGCAGCAATGTGGGGGATTATTTGATAGGATGGTCATTGAATTATGTACAAAGGTAAATGCATAGGTTGATTTGGACTGACTTTGAATGTTAATACTCTTTAAGTTATTGGTCTTGGTACGGGTGCAGGTATGGTGGTACAGCAATTTTTTTTGCCTTGTGTATGGGTATGGGTTCGACTATATATATATATATATTATAAATTATAAAATATAAAAACAATGATACTCATATTTGCCAATAAACAAAATATTTAAATACTTCATATTCATAACTTGCAAAAATGAAAATACTCATAAATTCATAATTCAATGGTTTGTCAAATCAAAATGTCAATACACAATGAAAATTACAATCAATATTTTATAGTCTTCATATTGCTTTTCATCAAAAGCATCAAAGTCAACATTTGGTTCAATTTCATTTGAACCACAATCAATTGGAGTGCCATTCCCACTAGTTGCGTCACATGTAAAAGCCACTCATCTATAGAGATTTTGACAAGTTGTGCAATTGTAGCATCTAAGTCAGCACACTCAGGACTTTGATACCAATTCTTTGTCACCCCCTCATTGTATTTAGGTGCCTTATGTGACAGGAGACAGGTTGGAGTGTACAAAGACCAAATCCTCACCTTTTTTTGTACTCAAACGGTTGTGTTTAACTGAGTGGATGAAGGAGCATGTACTGCAATTCTGCTCAACTGAAGAAGAACTTGCAACTTGTTGAATTTCCATACAACATTTAGTGTTTAATTTTATAAATACAAAACATAAATTATAAAATTATGTTATTATAATATATAGCATAGTAGTAGTGAATTAAAAATGAGAAAAATAAAAAATAAAAAGATACATACTTGAGAGAGAATTTTAATTGCAAGAGGTTGCTTGTAATAGAGCCTTGGCCATGTATATACTACCATTCATGAGCATCTTTTCTGTACTTGTCTCAAAGAGCGCAAACATCATGATTCCTTGAAGATATGAAGTGGCCAAACTCACTCAAGACAACACTTTGGATATCTACATCTGGAAATAGTCTTCTAAATGTAGTCTTGTAGCCAGTAGCAACCTCTTCATCCCTATATGGTGGCACCCTCCTCGGCAAGGAAAGTATCTTTTTGCTATATTACTTTGGGGACAAAACAAATGCTAAGAGATATAAGGGTGTGGTCATCTTGTTCCAACGGTCAATGATGATCTTTTGCACATTTTTGAAAAATGTTTTCGTTGGGTCATGTTCCTTGGCTTCTATTATATTTTTGTTTTTTCAACCATGGGGTCCATGTCATCATAAATTTCACTCAAATATGGACAATATGTATCGGCATACCTAATCATGCTAATGATGGGCTCAATGAAACTCAAAACATATTCTACATGAGCCCACCACTCATCATCTAGGATCAATGCTTTTACTTTTTGGGTTTTCTCTGTACTTGACTGCCTCCATACACTCCAAAGGTTGTTGATGACCATAGCACTCAATGCATCTCTCACCTTGACAAGTCATCTTAAGATGATTGTGTGAGATGCAAATCGAGTTTTGACAACCTAACATGGTGTAAAAAAATAATGTCACATATCAACAATCAAAAATAAAAAAATAAAAAATATTTAAAAGCAAAAATTTAAATTACCTTCAACAACTCCAACTTGGAGAAGGCCTTGAAGATGCCTCATGACATATGATGATTATTCACAAACATTTGAATCTCCTCGGCCTTCGTGTAGATTTGTTTGAACCACTCAATTTTTTTGCCAATCTTTTGCAATATCAAATTGAGTGAGTGGACTGCACATCGTGTCCAAAAAATGTGACCATATGTACCCTCTACTATAGAACTAGCTGGCCTACAACTTTTAATGTTGTCCATTATGACTTGGAAAACATTTTTCAAAGCCTACCATTTTAATAGATTCTATGTGGATATTGGTAATGAAAGTTGCATCCTTCACTTGCTCCTCACAATCCACTACCTCCTAAAACATCACCCTTTTAGGGGACATTGCTATGACATTTATCAATGATCTATTTTTGTAGTCTTTCAATCCATTAGAAATGGGCACACCTATTTCAGGCCATGTATCCTTGATTACTCTAAATGATGCCTCTATTGGAGCTTTCTCCTTCCCCAATAAGGTGGTTTGCACCTTTTCATACCTAGGACTAGCATAATCAGAAGGTGCATTGGCAATGGTTGTCACCATATCTTGCTAATATGGTGATCTAACAAGGTTGAAAGGAAGCCCATTGCCATAAATGCAACAAGCAATGCTCTCATCTGCAACCTCCTTCGCTTCATTCTTGAAGGTCTTTTCCATTGGGCCTCTTTTTACATGAAGCCAAAACATTCTATTCTCCAAAAGATGCTGGCAATGGCATGAAAGGATGTGGGCTAGCCGATTGTGATAAGCTGCTAGAAGGTTTGTGCAAGCTTTTCTTGGCAAGAGGATGTGCTTTTTCCTTTGATCTATTACTTACCATATCAGTATCTTCATGTTTTTTAATATAAGCCAATATTTGGTGCTTTGACAACCCTTTTTTATTTGGCCCAAGAGAAACTCTTATTCCCATGCAAGGAAGAAATAGCGAAGAAGTGAGCTTTCACTCAAGAGTATGAGCTCTTATACTCTTTTTCACATTGGCTACAATGCCAAATATAATCCCCAACACCAAGAATATATTTAATCATTGTCATATGTTGCTAAAGAGGTGATGATGCATCAAATTTAAACAAACTCTTTGCATTTGGGACAACTGAACTAAAACTACCAGCCATTTTGTATGAAACTAAAACAAAAAACACTACAAATTTAAAACTCTACAACTTTAAAAATAAAAAAAATTGGCATTATAACCCCTTATTATGCATAAAAAATTCAAATTTTTTTTTCAAAAATTACCAAAAA
>VDFB02349472.1:0-63075 GCA_007258455.2 Sequoia sempervirens | reverse complement strand
ATTGATTGAGTTACGTATATTGTCTTTACTTGCTTTTGTCTATCTTAGAGGGCTTTCCTTGGGGAAAAAGTACTCACCCAAGGGAACGACTCAACTGGTAACACTCTAAAACCAAGAGTATTTCCAACTGGGATATAAATGTGGGTATTGGAATAAACACCAATATCACACGGTTGGATCCAATGAGATGGATCTGAAAAGGGACTCTCACCGTATGGGTCAATCTCCACGAATGGAAAGTCCTAATTAAAACCCATGTTTTAGAAATTGCCAAAATCCTTGATCTATTTGTTGGTGCAAGAACGGTCATTCTGAAGCCACCCCACACTTTTACAATCTTTTAGTAAAAATGGAAAGCATGCCATGGGAGTTTCATGGGTGTTGATGCTTGGCTGCCTCGAATGACGTTAATGAGCCGTGGAGGGGAGCCAATGGGGTCAAATATCTAACCATTCGCTAAAGATAAGCGTAGCTAGACTTGTTCAAGTGGGGACTCAACAAATATTGTCTTCCATATCCATAGGTTTGTACTTATTCTTGGTTACAAAATGCTTTGCTTGTTTGAAAAAATCTTGGAAACAAACACTTAAACATCATCATCAAAATTTCAAACCCCTTAGGAGGTAAATACAATTGACCAAATTCATGTGTTATTGCTTTCCCTTGGGATTCACATCCTTAGAGTTTTCTAAACACTTGAACTTACATCTCAATTTACCTACTAAAGATAAACAATAGTTAAGCATTGCCTTGATTTCCTTGAATTCCACATATAGCACTTTGTGGGATGAAAAGAAGTTAGGACATTGGACATTTAGTTAGAAAATATAATCAAGAAAGTGTGTGGTAAAAGCAATTCACTAATCAAGATGAAATCAATTGAACCCCACACATGTGCTTGTGTATCTTTTGTCTTATGGTCTTTTAAGCAAACATTGATCTTTTGGTTTGAAGGGAAAAGCATGTTCTTCAAAACCTTGGCCTTGTAAACAAGTCCTTCTTAGGTTCATTTAGGATCAAAATCAAACACTTCATCCATTTCAAACATTTATCATGCCATCCCACAAAGCAACTTTAGAGCTTTGGAAATATCATTCTATATTTGGGCAAATCATCAAAATCAAAATCACCTTATTTAGTTAGGTGTATGGGAATGCATCCTTTCTCATACATTTAATTGAATTAGCAATCCTTTGAACAAGTTCATCCTAAGATCACATCTAACATCTTAGGGTTTACAAGTCCATTATCCAAATCCAATCAAAACCAATCAAAATCAAATCCTAAAGTCTAGCATTGATCCAAATTTCCTAAGAAAAATAACACCCATATCATTCACCCCTTTCATCCTTCATCTCATCATTGGTCCTAAACATCTTAGGGGTCACTTTTACAACAAGGTGAAAACACAAGAATAACATAGAATATAAACTTGATCCATACATCATAAGTGGTCTAAACCAACAAAACTATCAAACCCTTACAATGCCAATTGATTTTAAAAACTCACATTTATACAATCCATACATGGGATCATTATCTCCTACAAACCTCAATGGTAAAAAAAATGTGAGTATACCCAATCTAAATGTTGAAACACCTTTTCCGATGGTAAATTTAAATCCAAGTTCAAACTTACAAATCTATCAACCAAATTCTCAATGCATGAGTCTTCAACAAAACAACATTATCACACCAAATCCATACATGCCAAATGAGAATATACCAAGTACAACTATACCAAATATGAACATTTTGAATCCACACTTAGTACCCTTTTGGATAGATGTGTTTGCAAATAACACAAATGTTGTTCAAAATCCATCACACCCATATGTCCCCCTCACCTTTCATAATCCTAATGACCCATCATCATCATTTCACGCAACCCCTCAAACCTCTCTCCCTATGACCTCACAAGGAGAAGGTGACTTATTTGGACTAGGGGATATTTTTGATCAAACATCATCATTTCCCCAAGGGAGCATGCCACTCACTCTCCTACCACTTCCACCCTTTCCATTAACATCCATATCACCTCTTGGTTTTGGGCTACCTTCACTACCACCACTCATCCAAAACATCCCCCCAACCATCAATCAAGGCATCATACAAAATCCTCCCCCCTTGCCATTGATATTGCAACAACAGATGGCAACCATCCCCATAGCACAAGCAACCAACACATCGTCTATCATCCCTCAAAACATGGTCTCTCAAGGACTAACCATATCAATCACACCATCCACCACTCAAATCCCAATCATCAATATGATGATACCTCTTATCACCACAACAAGAACTATTCCAAAACCACCTCCACCACCACCACCACCCAAACCAAACACATCAAACCAATATAGCATTGCGTTGCAAGCTGCTCAATAGGCTGCTTATCAGAAGGCACTCCAACAAAACCAAAACTGACAAGCTACACAACTAGTTGCTCAACAAGCCACACAAGTTGCTCAAGTTTCCCAAGCCGCACTACAAGCCCAACAAGCACAATCCCATGCTCAAATGCAAGCACAAGCTCAAGCCCAATACCAAAAAAAAATGTTGTTCAAATTCCCAAAAAAATGTTAACGACTCCATGTATCGATCCAAGTCAACGATCACATAATCAAGACCTATCCATCAACAAATACATGGAAGATATTTCTACCTCATCCAAAGATCAAATCAACATACATCAAGAGTCACTTTTTGATCATGATAAGAATCCTTCAATAATATCTGACAATGATCCATTTCAAGGAGTGTTAACATTATTTGATCCTGCAATCAACAATCCATCGACCAATGATCATGTTGAAAATCTCTCTACATCACCTAATAAGTTAGAGGACATATCTCAAAATTCATTCCAAAGCATGATCAACGTCTTTCGCCAAGGTATAGCAATGGTCCTTTCTAGGACATGTTTTTAGATATTGAAGGAATCTTCAACTCAACATTTGATCCAAATCCACTTAACGATCCAGAGGATATTGAGCCACTTCCCATTCCTAATAAAGATATCCAAGGATCCTTTGAAACTGGCCCATGTCAAGAACTTGATCCAAAGCATGACAAAAGCAATCCCAAATTCATTGAGGATCAAGAATTTGTATCTCCAAGATATGAAAATGATCTAATGGAAACTCTCCTATCTATGCAAGATGAACATACTCCTCCATCTACCCATGAGATGCTTTCTATGGATGGAAACATAGACGATCTTGATTCAGAATAGGATTCTTTTACTCCTGACATTATCCCAAATTCAGACTAAGGACAGCATGTATGAAGATATCCAGCAGAATCCACTCAAGGAAATAGGTCAGACCAAATAGGATATTCTAGAGTTAGCAGAGCAACAAATTGAAACATCATCTACAGTGGTCATTTATCAGAGCATACTTACCGAACAAGAGATATCAAAACAAGAAGAATCAAGGAAAAAAGGTGCCACTACCACCATACTGGGGGTAACTATGTCTCAAACAAACGTCAACATAGGGACCACGAAGAATCCTTATGATGAAACTGATGTCAATACTACAACTAGCCACATCATTCCACCCATCACCCCATCCATGAATTGGGACCAACATCAAAAGAAAGATTTGAATCAAAGAACAAAGAATGTTATCAAAGAATAAGAAGCAAAGAAGAATAATGGACAAATCAAATACACATCGATACCAAAGAATACAAAGAAAGATTATCCCTATCAAACTCCATTAGTCAAAGAAACTATGGGAAAAAATAAAAAACAGAAAAGTATCAATCAAAGATGTCCATAAAAGAAAAAGCAAGCTTTTCAAGCGATGTACAAAGTGTATCAAGAAGTTGGTCCTAATTCCAAGCACACTTCCATATCCACCCATCATTGCTCATCTTCCCAAGTTTGGAGAGTCAAAGGTTCCAAACTGTCAACCAATCCATCTCTTATCCCTAAACACATTCCATCCACGCCTCCACGCATGATATCCAATTCTAAAATTGACCATGTATTAGCAATGAACCTTCATCATAAGGATTTTGAAGGCACTCTATCACGATGTGCGCACAAAGACAAAGTTAACTCCAGTATCACCAAAACAAATTAGGAATCTCAAAAGTTGTATTCAAGTGCACGTATCTTAGCAAAGAAACTTCTTCAAGTAGGCTATTGATGGCACATCATGACAAAAGAATCTACATCGACACCACTAGATGGTTCAACATGAGCTTAAGATCTTTGAGAAAAATAAAAACAATATGAAAATCCAAAAAATAAAAAATAAAAAAATCATGAAAATAGTAAAGATAAAAATCATCCTCTAGTGAAAACCACTACATTGGCGCTTTGGGAAGGTACCATGATGAAAACTTGGAAAACAAGCATCATGTGTAGAATCAAGCATCTACGTGCACTAGTTCAGGTGAAAGCATTTTATCCCATCCATAATAAATCTAGCATTCCATCCATCTCATCCATAATAAATCCATTTCATCCATGAACTATTTATCCAATCCATCTTTATCCATTTGCATCCATAGTCCAAGTTATCTTGATCTTGAAAAAGTTTGGTGCACACTTTACGCTTGCTTACGGTAAACATCTTGCAATGGGTCATTTTTATTGATCCTATCCTACCCAACATTATCTGAGCCATGAAACATTATCTAGATGAGCCTTATTTATCTAAACACCTTTTCTTATCACAAGATAATCCATATCCTTCAATCCATACACCTATTTGAGCATCCACACATCGCATTTCATACATTGCTAGACACTGGGGGCAGATATTTACATCTTGCTTTGGGAATAAATATTGATCTATATCCTCCAACTTATGTGGTGATCCAAACATTGGAAAATGTGAAATGAAATTGGTCCACCACTTGTGGAAAAAAATCCAAATCACTAACCCATGGCACATTTTGACGAGAAGACATTCCTTATCAATCTTCATTTTTCATCAAACATCAATCCAAACAATCAATATCAATTGCATCTAACGTGTGCTTCAACGTCACATTAAATCATTCAATTTTTTTTTTTCCAAATCAAGCTTCAAAATCCCGATCAATCAAGTCCAATCAATCCATAATCTTAGGATATCCTTCCCGATCATTGTGTTGCTTAACACTATCCTTGCATTGTTTTGCGTCCTCAACAATGGTATCATCATCATCAATCCATCAATTCGATCAATCAACCTTAGCTTGCTATTCAACAAAATCCTAAATAGAGCACTGATATCATCACAAACATCCATATCCAAGTCATCAAAATTGTGCAAAAATTCCAAAAACAATTAGATTTAAATTCATATGGATTGTGGAAATCTAATTACATTGAAAGTCCAAAAACATCCAAAACACATCAAAATCCAAAATCACTCATAAAAATAGAAAATGTCAAAAACATGGAATCCAAACTATGTTGTTTCTGAGCTTAAACATAGGCAAGGCTAATATTTGATCAGCCCCTGAGACAAAAAATCCAAAAACATTTATAAAATCTTAGAAAACCCAAAAACATCCTAAAAAAAATAAAATCCAAAAACAGTCATAACATCAGAAAACCCAAAAAAATAGCCTCAAAACATTTCAAAAAGATCAAAAACATTCAAAAAACCCAAAAAATCCATTCGTCCCATCTTGCTTTCACCCACAATAATCAATCATCCATAATAAATCAATCATCACACTCACCCTTTGGAAAAACAAATAGAAACAATTACAACAATTAGCAAAAGCAAGCTTCAAATGTAAAATCAAAAGAAAACTTCAAACTTTTAAACGTAAAATCAAACTCTTGATCATTTTCAAACATGTCAGTCAACCTTATATCAATAGCTTATCAAACAACTCATCAACCCATCATCATCCTATACAATGCATGCCCTAGGATATATCATTCCGACATAGGCATCATTTTGGATATCACCTTGGATTCTTATCCTATCAAAACAAATCCCTTTGGCTAGAGGTATGAAGAACATTGACTTGTTTTTTTACTTGATCTTTTCTTTTGATTTATCTTATTGTGCTCATTCCAATGACCTCTCAATGATGTCCCCAATGAAGGGATCTAGAGAAATAGGAATGGGGCAACGATCATTATCTTTTTATCTGATGCACTTGTTGGATGTTCTTGTAATATAACTTGGCAAATACTTGCTTTGTTAGGTATTTCCTAGCAAGGTTCCTGTATGTCAAGTGTGAACAAGAATACTCCTATCTGTTTGTCGAGTCAAATTCCATCACATTAGGTACAATGCCATCCTAGTTCTTTATACTCTGATGCATCATGCCTACATGTGTTATCAAACATAAGGTAATTGGCCCTTTGAAAATCCCAACTCCTCAGCAAGCAAATCATCATCATCATTATCATCATCTCATGTCTTGTTGGAATCTCTTGTTGTCTTCTCTCTTTCTTTTTCGTGCTAACATGGTACCATGAAAATTGATTGTAAATCATCACTAATGCATCCATCTGGCATCCACAAACCATCTGCATATCATATCATATCATATAAGAAACATTGATCATCTTGCATGCATTGCATTTCATCATTGCATATTATAGACTGGTTATTCTAAACATCTCATAATCCATACATTTATCATTCACTGCATAATCATAAAAGCATCATCATATCATATCATGTGCATCCATAACATCCATGCATCATCATATCATCCATTACGTATAAACATCTTAAAACCATCTCATTTATATCATCAATAATGTAACTGTCATGGTACAAATCAGGATCAAGTGTGTGTAATATATCAAATTAGGCATGAGGCTAGCCATGGCTAATGACTATCTACATCATCAAATCTGTCTACATCAAAATTTTGAGTTGAATTGATCTTGAACCTCTTTGTCGAGAGATCGACCCTCAAATAAAACCTCTTTGCCCGATCTCTCAAGGGGGCAGTATACCAGCATAATTCTTTTCACTAGGGAAATAGTGGGGCATCTAAAAAATTAGAGAATTTTTGAACTTTGATCTCAGCAAGATTATTCTTTGAACCAATGCAACAAGTGCATTGCTTCAAAGAGGGGAAAAATGTAGACATGTAAAATGTACTGATTGACATTGTGCATCTAATCCCAACTAATAACACCATTTTGTCTTGAATCATCCTTTGGTCTAACCATTTAATCAAATCCCTCTATCTGATTAAATTCATCAATATTCATCTCTTAATTAAATAAACCAGTTATCTAATTAAGTCACCTCTTCTCGATAATTAAATTAATCATCTTGATCTAATTATCTTATTTAATTAAATAATTTATTTTATTTGATTAAATCTCTAAAGTCTATCTATTAAATTAAATAAATCATAAATCTTTATTTTATTAATTCCTTATCACATTCTTCTCATTATTTGATTTAAATTAATCTACAAATTTAAGTCAAATAGGTCACATCATTTAATCCCCTTCATTAAATTAATTAACTTTGATTAATTTAATCTCATATCATGTCCCATCCTCTAGCTTTTACCACTTGCATATGAAAATAGATTTAATTGATTTATTAAATCTCTATTTTCCTCAACAAGGAATCTTTTAAGGAATATTCTTCAAGTTTGAATTTAAAATCTAAGTTGACACATACATCCAACAAGGCATTTACTCCATCTTACATGTCCTTTTCCTTGAGCCAAGTGGCATTCAATGCATTCTTTCTTCCCTCTTGCATGTCATTTCAACAAATTCAAAATTCAAAAATAGGCATTTATTGGCACAATCATCAAAACTTGCACATCCTCCATCCACTCATAGGTTGACAAGTGGCATCTCTCCATTGGATTAATGTTAGTCCCACATTGCTCAATTTTGGACATTCATCCATATTATCATTCTATAAATAAGAGGCTAATCTCATTATAGCATCCACAACTTATGCAAAGTTACCATGCTCAAATCATTAACAATCCTCATCCATTACCATTAAGTTCTTAGCTAGGTTATGTAGGTTTTTAGCTTGGAGCACTCACCATCCTCATAAAAGTGGATCATTCATCAACATTCATCAAGCTTGCATCATAGGAATTGGGAAAGGGCCAATTTTCACATCAAATTGGCACCAATTCCCCCATGGGATCATGAGTTTGCTAGTTTAATTAGGATTCAATCTCTTTTATTGTTATTTTATTGTGTTCTTCATTTCTTTTTCCTAATTTGAACTTTGTGAATGGATTTCATGGGGAATCCTTGTTCTTGCTTGCATTTCACAATCTAATGTGTTTGTTCTTATGTTTTGCAGGTATTAGGATTGGGGTTCACACACATACTATTGTTTATGTTCTTAATAGAGTTCAGATAAAACACAACATAAAGACACCTTTTGAGTTATGGACTGGTAAGACTCCTACTGTAAATTATTTTAAGGTACTTAGAAGCAAATGCTATATTAAAAGAGATGATGAAAATCTTGGAAATTTTGATGCTAGATGTGATGAAGGAATATTTCTTGGATACTTTACTACTAGCAAGGCATACAAATGTTTTAACAAAATATTGAGAAAGATTATTGAAAGTTCCAATGTGAAAGTTGATGAAGACATACACAGACCTATTGAGATAAGTGAAGCTGAACTTGATGATCCTATTTGCAGACATGTACCTAAAGAAAATAAGGAGAAGGAAGAAGAAGAGAATAAACCAAAACCTGCTGCTAGGACTCCTAAATATGTACAGAAGAATCATTTGGAAGATTAGATAATTGGACAAAGAGTGAAGGTGTGAAGACAAGAATTAGAGTTGCAACTGAGGTAAATTTATGTTTGCTTTCTAAAATATAACCCAAAACTATAAAAGAAGCATGTGAAGATGAAATTTGGATGAGAGATATGAAAGAGGAATTGCAGCAAATAGAAAAGAATTAGACATGGGAGATAGTCCCTAGGCCTGTAAACAAAAATGTGATTAGCTCAAAATGGGTGTTCCAAAACAAGTTGAATGAAAATGGAGAAATAGTACGAAATAAAGCAAGAATGGTATGCAAAGGATACTCACAAGTTGAAGGTATATATTTTGAAGAAACATTTTCCCTTATGGCCAAAATGGAAGCTATCAGAATATTTTTGGCATTTTTTTCCCACAAGGACTTCAAGGTATATTAGATGGATGTTAAGCCATCTTTTCTGAATGGTGAGTTGGAGGAAGAAATGTACATGGAGCAACTTGAAGGGTTTCAATTGTTTGACAAGCTGGACATGGTTTTTAAATTGAAGAAAAAATTGTATGGATTGAAGCAAGCTCCCAGAGCTTGGTATGCAAGACTAGATATATATCTAACAAAGCAAGGATTCAACAAAGGTTTTGTTGACAACAATATCTACTTTAAAGTGCAAGGTAATAAGATGTTGATTGTAGTTGTTTATGTTGATGATATCATTTTTGGTGGAAATGAAGACGTGTAAAAATTTTGCTAAAGAAATGCAGAAAGAATTTGAAATGTCTATGGTTGGTGAATCAAATTTCTTCCTTGGACTACAAGTGAATCAAACTAATAAAGGGATTCATTTCACAATCCAAGTATGTAAAAGAATTGTTGAAGAAGTTTGGGATGGATGATTCCAAACCATTTTGTACCCCTATGGTAACTAGATGTAAACTGAGCAAGGATGATGAATCTGCTAAGACTAATAAGAGAAAATATAGATCCATGATTGGCAGATTGTTGTACCTTACTGCTACTAGACTAGATATCATGCAAGTAGTGTGAGTAGTTGCTATATTTCAAGCAGATCCTAGAGAAGCACATCTTATAGCTATACAAAGGATATTTAGATATATTAAAGGTACACCGAATTGTGGACTATGGTACCCTAGGAGTAATGATTTCACCTTGAGTGCCTATCTAGATGTTGATTGAGCCACATGTGTAGATGACTAGAAGAGTACTAGTGGTGGTGCTTTCTTTCTTGGCATAAGATTAGTTTCATGGTTGAGTAAAAAACAAGACTCAGTTTATTTATCCACTGCAAAGGCATAACATATTGATGCAACATCTTGTTGCACACAAGTTTTGTGGATGAAGAAAAATTTGAAAGACATTGGAGTAGTATGTGATGAGCCTATTTCTATTTTCTATGATAATACAAGTGGAATAAACATTTCAAAGAACTTGGTTATGCATTCAAGAATGAAGCACATATCTATCAACTATTATTTTCTAAGAGAAAAAGTGTTGGAGAATGAATTGAGATTGGAGTATGTGACAACAAAGGAACAAATTGCATACATATTTACTAACACTTTTCTAAAGGATACTTTTGAGCATCTTAGGGAGAGGTTGGGGGTCATTGGCCTTCCTAACTAGGTGCACATGAAGGTGCATCAGTCTAGTGAATTCATAGATTATTCATTTATCTGGACTGATGAATGGGTCTACTCGACATGGGGAGTAGAAAAGTTTTCATTGTTGTAGGATGGGTGTACTCCTAAGGGGGAGTAATCAAAGTAGTTCTTTTCCAGTGATGTCAAAGGGGGAGAGAAATTCATGTGAAAAATAGTTGCAGCAGAAGAGAAGGTGTTCTCCTGGAATATTGTGTAGGTTGTTGTCTTTGATGGTTTTTCACACCATGTGTTGCCATCAATGACAAAGGGGGAGATTATTGCAAGTATGGGCTAGTCTAGCACTATTGTCTTTGATGTTGTCATTGATGTCAACACTATTTAGTATGTTGTAGATTGTACATGTATAGTTGAGATACTGCTGAGATGTGGTGAGTACATGGAGCTATCTTATATGGTTGTAGTTGTATTGTGTTGATGAGTTTCCAAGTGCTTTTGAGAAAATTAATAAAGAAGAGAATTCAAAGTCATGAATGTCTTCAAATTATGCTCCAGTATGTGCTTTGTGTTTATCCTGTGTTGATCCTATGACTGTGCGGTTTTGAAGTTTTCATTACGGTGATCTGGTGGTGATATATTTTGAGTTTCAGTGTTTGGTGAGATGGTATGTGAAAGTTGTGTCCACCGGTATGTGTGTTCTACCGACAAAGTTGATCTTCTGTGGATTGGGAGGAATTTTTATGCTCTACAGTCCTCTGCTATTTCATTTCAAATCTTGCGAATATGGGATATGTATCGTGAAGGTCTTTTCCATGCTCTGGTAAAGAATTTTGAAGTTTGGTGATCTGGAAGTCATGTTTTAGTGTTTTAGTGTGTGTTTTCACAGTCCGGATGAACCAGTGAAATATATTCAATGAATGAAGTTTGTTGTTTTGATACGGATGTATCTGGAAGGTTCTAAGATGTAGTCTTGTGAATAATGAAGTGTGTTGAGGTGTTTGAATATCATATTCTTGTTGAGAAGTATGTGCATCATTGTTCATTTGTGTTTTCATTAGGTTTGGCCGACCTAGTGTTTACACTTCATTTGAAAAATAAAAAATTAATTGAGGAAGTGTGTGGTTGATTCAAGAATGTTATTTTTAATGTTGAAAAATAATTTTATTGGTCCACTCTTATTCCTTTCCACCATGGGAATTTTGAGTTGCCAACCTAATTTGAATTTTTGAAATGGGCTATTTGTGGCTGACCTTGGTAAATGCTTCTAAGGTTGAGAATGGTATAAAATCAAGTCGAATTGTGAAAAGTTGTATGACATAGTGATGCAAAGTGATGAAAATGAGCCACAAATCATAAAATCAGAATTTTTTGTGTGATTGAGTTGTGATAGCAGTTTTCAGTGTACTGAAGGTAGTAAGTTGAAGGTCTCTATAATCCTACAAATGTGCTTTAATTGCTCTAGTGGATCTTTTTCTCTCTTTTGTATCTATAGGTAGGGATCCTCCTTGTTGGACAGTGAGTCCTTTGTAGGCAATGAGCCTTTGTATTTGGATAGTAAGTCCTCTTTTGGGTAGTAAGCCCTTGGCAGTCAACCTTTGTATTCAATTTTTTTAATCTTTATATTGTGAGTTAACCCTCACCATGGTTTTTCACTTATTGGGTTTTCCATGTAAAAATCAGGTGTTCATTGTGTTGATTTACTTTATGTAATTTGTGTTTCATGCTAATATTTAATAAAAAAATAGTGTGGTTGAAGAATTGATAAGTGATAAAGTTTTAAGTTTGAACTTGCATGACAACTAATTCACTCCCCCCTCAGTTGTCTTGTGCCTGTTTAAAAATGGTAAGTGCAAGGCTTACCCCTTTAAAATAAGTTTTAGCTGATGCTAATAAGATTGTGTAAATGAATCCAGTGCTTAACTCTCTTGAAGAAGGAGAAGACCTCCATATTTAGTTTGAAAGTCAGTGCTATATGCTTTCCTTTGCTAAAAAGGATTGGGAGGAACACCTTGCTAAATTGAAGGTGTCTTATAAGGGTATTTTATCCTCTACTAGTTAAGTTGTATAATATTTCTTTGTATATACATTATTTTGATTTTGATGTACATATGCAGAAGTAGTTAAATGGTGCTACAGTATAAGTTTTGTCATTTTTTTAAGAATAAAATTCTTAAGGGGAGTCACTTTGATATAAATATTTCACTAAGGGGTAGATTGTTGGAGAAGTGTGTTGAGTATAGAAGAGAAGTATCTTTTTGTTACCCTTTACCCTTGATGTCAAAGGGGGAGTAGTTTTGGAAGAGTGTGTTTCCATAAATGACAAAGGGGGGTATTTTTGGCAACATGATAATGATGGTATATAGTGTTATCATTGATGGCAACCAATTGTAGAAATCCAGAAGTGTTGGTCAAGAGAAGACCAAGTGTACTAAAGAATTGGCTAAGTCCTAATGTGTATTTTTAGTATTACAAAGAAATAGTTTTGTGGTTTGGATTGCTCCACAAAGCATAAAATTGTCATGTGGTTTTGAATTTTTTATGGCATGTGTTGAAGGAGTCTACATACAAATTTTTAGGGTTATATGTCTTCCACAGTTGAATATATCAATGATAGTGTATCAGGCTTAGTAATGGTATAGTTGCAATTGTAGAGTGCATATTGAAATGCTACACATTCTATCACAAATGATTATTATGTTGTGTGTTTTGAGGAAGTTTTTGACAATTTCAAAAGTGTATGCATTCCAAGTGGCAAGTGGTTTGGTGGTCTGCATGTCGAGTTGTGAATGAAAAATTGGTTCATTTAGTTTTTAATTCACCAATTTTTCTGTGTGGTGCCAACCTAAGGGTTTTGGGGTCGTGTAGAGTTGATTTGTGTAAGGATCATAATTATGGGAGTGATTATAGGTCATTTCAACCTATTTTGGTGTGTTACATGTTTTTGTTCCCTCTGCAAAGTGTGTGTGTTGGATTTTTGTGCCAATAGGTTATGGTGTTACATGGTTCATGTAATTAGGCTGACCTAATTGATGTTTTGGTTAGTTGTGGTATATATACAAGGTTATTTCATTGTGAGATGATGTGTGTTGAATGTAATTAAAAGTGTACAAGATCTGATGTAGTTTGAAGTGAAAAAGGTGATAGTGGTGAAGTATGAAGTGTGTAAAGTTAGTTTTCTAAGCATAATTGAAATTGTGCCTTTAGCATGTTGCAGATGCATTGTTAATAGTTCATCCTTGGAAATGAGCCACCCTTTCTTCTATCTCTTTTTGGGTAGTGATCCCTTGGCAATGAGCTTTTGGAAGTGATCCATTCTTTCTAGAAAGTGAATCCTTGGATAGTGAGCCCACCATTCTATAAATCCATTGTAACTAGTTATAATATATTGTGAGCTAATCCTCATCGTGGTTTTTCCCTTTCAAGGTTTTTCAATGCGTAAATCTGGTGTTCTTATGTTTATTGATGTGATGCATGCTTTAATTTTTCCTTTTCATTTTTGCAAGTTTTATGACACATTGGATGCATGTTTAAGTTGTCAAAGTTAATGAATTTTAGTGAATATTGATTCACCCCCCTCTCAGTATTCTAGGTGTTCAACAAAACTCCCATTATTTATTGTGCATGAATTATGATTGTAGTGTGACCATGCGAGAGGGGTTTTTTCTATGGTAGTGTGTCATTTATGCTTGACATTCCTTTCACATTATTCACCTCGACCCTTCCTTAGAACCCAACATTGAACCAAGTAGAGCTCTCATAGTTTATGTTTGGTTTTAATGGAAATTCCTTTTGTGTTTATTTTTATTATTTTGGTTTTTTATTTTTTTCCATGAGATTTGACTTAGATTTTCATCATTTTGGCTTTTTGTGCTTGTGTTCAATTTTATTTGATTTTGTTTTCATTTTTTAGACCATTGTTGAATCCTCCCAAACCTCGACATGTGGATTGAGGTGGTTTTGATTACATCATTACATCTCAATAGGTTTGAGGTCTTCAAACAATTTTATGACCTTCTTAAGAATCATAGTTTGGCTATCAATTAGAACCCCGATGGTGATGAGAATTTTGACAAACACTTTTTATCAATCCATTTTTTGGTCATCGGTGGTTGTGAATTCTTCTCAAGTCTTGATCTTGAAGATTAAAGGTTAAGGGTGTAGACACTTAAAATTGTCTCGAGTCTATGAGAACATTTTATGACTAATTTCCTTGTCTAACCCTAATTTTCATCTTCTCCTTTATGCACACACAATTAAATAATTTTTATTATTTAATTATATTTTAATATATTCTATTTCATTATCCATCTGAATAAATAATTATTGTTTGATCATTTAATTCCTAACTAACATTGTCTTAGATTAAATAAATATTTTAATTTATTTAATCTCACTAACTTAATGTCTAGTCTATAATTAATTAAATTGTTTAAATTTAGTTATTATGCATGGTTTTGAAAATAAATGTTTCCATTTATTTTTAATTTTCAAAATTAAACTCCTACACATCTCCATGATTTTCAAAATCTGACTCTTTTGTTTCCACTAATTTCAAAATTTGATCTATTACAAATTCCCACTAATTTTGCTTCCATTCCACTAATTTCTACAATCACGTGGCACTAATTTTGAATCTAAAAATGAGTAATTTTCCTATGGATTTTATCTTGTGCGATCTTAATCATTCACTATTCTCTTGATCTCATTCATTCATTTCACCACTGATTCATCTATAAATTCAAGCTTCAATCTCCATTTTTCTTTAACCAGTGTCTTCAAATCTTTGCTACCACCATTATCATCATAAGTATTTCAATAGTGAACTCCAAAAATATGAGAGAAACACTTTAAAATATTTTAAATCAAAGAGGAGAAGGGCAATATAAAAGATTCAATTATGGCATAATAGGTATACTTGGTTTGATTTCTTTTCTTTTCAATTCTTTTATACTCATTTGTTTTCTATTGTTTGGATTGGGAATTTGGGATTGATACTAATAGTTTGGTGGTTGTTGTACATTTTTTAAGCTTCAAAGCTGATTTTCCCCCTTCCACAATTGGTAAACTTGGCATGAAGTATCAAGATTTTTGGCTAACCTTCTTGTTTGTAAGTTTTTGGTGTTTTATGTCTTGAAGTTTGTAGGTACTTTAAAGAGGTTGTGAAATCATAATTTTTAGGAGCTATTTGAGGATAAAAAAACATCAAAATTGCATTTGAAATGGTTGAGCAATGAATTTTCATATATTATACCCTATATTTTGGTGCAAAATAGTATTTTAAACTTTAAAAAAGTGATTTGCAGGCACTTTCTTTGTTAATCCATACATTGTATGGGTTTGAACTTTTTGACTACAATTTTACTGTTACACACTTCCTGATTCTATTAATAATGAATATGGTCTCATTTTTTGGTTAAAAAATTAATTCATATGGCTTTAATTATTTGTTGAGAGTGCTTACTTCTCTTTTTCATAATTTTTTATTTGAGAATACTAACCTATAGTAAAATAGGCATAACTTTCAAACCACTCATTGGATTTTCAATTTTTTGTAGGTGTTGGAGAGATACTTTTGATGTTTATATTGTGGATTAGATCATTTATTTAGATTATAAATCAAAAATCAGGTATGATCAATAAAATTGAATGTTTTAATTTTAAACATCAAACAAGAACACATGAACTTGCTTTTTAAAAAAATCATAAAATTTTTAAAAGAATTTTTAGTGCTATGATTGGTTTTCTGATTTGAATCATCTTATTATGTCTTCTCACAAATAATTTGATGTAGATTTTTTTTTTAATCCAAAGATAAAGAATAAAATACTAATCCTTTGATTTTAGCTTGATTGCCAAAGTCTTTCTTTCAAATTACTAATCTAATTGCTATAGGACATTGTCAAAGGTTTCTCTTGAACTACTAACTAGTTTGTTGTAGTTATGTTTGTCAAATAATAAAATTTAAAAAATTGTGTCTTCGTTTATTTATATTAGCTAAAATTTAGAGTAGTTGGGTTAAAAGGAACTTTATTTTTTTGTGTTTAATGTGCTTGCACATTATGTGTCAACCCAAGCTAGTGTGTACATATCCTCTCCCCTTGTGCACTTGTGTGATCTTGGGTGATGAGAAATACACATTAGTATCCTTTTTTATTTTTAGTAGGAGGCCTTCCTATGGATTTCATCACCCCAGGGTTCAACCTCAAGCACATTCTTTCCAGCAAGTTTTATAAAGGGGTGAGAGAAAAATCTATAGCTCAATCCAATCATGACATCTTGGGTATTCCTCTGTAGCCTTGGGTGATTGTAGACACAAGGAGATGAGATTTCAATATCATTTTTATACATGCATTGGTGTTTATGGAGTACCCCCACTATAAACCTCTTATTTTTAGTTTCCTAGAAGCCTTCGGCCATAAGCTTAGTGTGGCACAATGTATAGTATCATGCACAAAGTTACACACCATGTACACCCTTGAGTTAAGATACGAATATTTGGGTTGGTATTATTATCCTCCCAAGGAGAGAGGGAATGTGTGCCCATGCCATAGAGCATGTGTCACTAGACCTCTAGCTATCTACTCTTGAAAGTGAAGTGTCTCACACTAATCTTGGTGTATTAGCACCTTTGGTGGAATGGGCCCACACTAGGCGAACACACCCAATTGAATAACTAGGTTGTGCTTGTCTTATGAGTTTCTTTGTTTGTGATATACCCATGAATCTATTGGCCTTTGGGCCTTAAGCCATACCCTTTTCAGTTAAGATTCAACAACCACTTTGTCTTCAAAGTGTTTTTTGAGTGTATTCTATCTTAAAATTGAAAGCCCCTCCACAAGTAGCACCTGTTTACACTCTATTCTTAGGGGGACAACCATAGTTTACATTGAAACAAGTTAGGGTCTACCCTTTGAATTTAATTTTTGAACTTAAGTGACCTAAGACCTCCCAAACTTCTTTATTTTAGCTTTCAACATCCACCTTGGCATCCAAAATCTTAATTGCATCCTTAGGTTACATTTTGATTTCCCTCCTTGGGTTAATCTTTGGTTGATTCCTCTTCCATAGATTAAATTTTGGTTGTCTTTCATCCTTAGGTTGATCTTTGGTTGATTTTCATCCTTGGGTTGACCTACGATTGGTCTTGCATTCCCTCTAGGTTAAATTTTGGTTGTATTTCATCTTTAGGTTGACCTGGTTAAGTCTCTCCCCCTTAGTCTAATCTTTGGTTGATCCTTTCCCCTTAGGTTAATCTTTGGTAGATATTTTCTACCAAGGTTAATCTTTGGTTATCCTTGCTTCCATAGGTTAATCTTTGGTAGATATTTTCTCCCAAGGTTAATCTTTGGTTATCCTTGCATCCATAGGTCAAAATTCATTCCATCATTCACCCAAACACTCATAAATCCTACACTAATCCAACAATCATCGTTAGACCATAGTTACCTCTTTGATGTGTCTTGAATCTCATTCAACTCTCATTGTTTTGTCTATAGTTTCCCTAAAATCACAAGTCTAGTTTGGGCGTGACTAGTCTCCCATATCCATATTTTGAGATTCTAGGCTTCTCTTGAGAATACTTAGGTCTATTACCATTTATATCCATTCATCATTCATCCACCATTGATTTTTACCTGGTTAGATTGTGCTTCAACCTTAGTCACCCTTTGGGGTTGTTTTGATCTCTTGTATTTTTGTCTTTTCACCAATAGCTAGCTTTAAAACTCATAAATCTAGTTTAAGGTCAACCCTCGTCTATTGTATTTCTCATTTCTATCTTTTGGAGATCTAGATATCCCTTTTTGGTTACTTTGATTAACCATTACCTTTCAAGGTCATAGTCTAAACCCATAATCATGCTTATCCTCACTATCCTTAACCATCCTTAACCATCCTTAATGCATAACCATATACCATCCATCAATTGTCATTTATATAGTTGTATACACCTAAAAATGGTCACATCACAATAGTCTGGTAATTAATTAAATATTTTTAATATTTAATTAAATCTTTGAATTCAATCTGCGTATAAATAAATCTAAATAATTTATTTATATTGTTCATTCTTTCATTTCGATTAAATAAATAAGTTTATTTAATCACTTTTCTTATCCATTTCTTAATTAATTAATTAAATATTATGATTTATTTATATTAATTATCATATAATCTTGGTCTGAATATTTTAGTCAAATAAAGATTAAATATTTTTCTCTTCTAAAATAATCCATTCACAATTAAATATTCTAAATATTTAATTAATTCTTCTAAAGTCTATTTGCAATTAAATATTCCAAAATATTTAATTAAATCTTCTAATGTTCATTCACATCAAATATTTCAAAATATCTTTTAAATCCACAAATTCATATAAAATTAAATAAATTTATTTATATAATTTGGATTATCTTCAACAACCGTGAAACAAACTTCAAAACAAAAAATTATTTTTTCTGAGCAAAGTTGTTCCTGTGGGTTGAAGACAAACCCCCATTCTTCTCTCCAACCTCCCAACATCTTCCATCTTCCTCTCAACCTCTCAATCTTTCACCATTCAAATTTACTAGACAATCTCACAGCCATTGATCTTTGCCAGCTAGGCTCTTACCTGCAAAAATCTATAAAAAGAACTGTCGAGTCTTTGAAAACAGAGAAGCTTTTGTATGGGAAAACTATAGTCAATCAGCCTTCCAGCATCCATAACCTCTGGAATCATAGCATAGCATATCTTAGCATATTAGCATTCCATATCATGGCCTATCATTCTCACATCATAGTTTTAATAGCATCCATAATCCACAACCCCTGTGCATAATCTACAGCCCCTGTGCATATCCGTATCAACATTTCACTCCACCAGCATATAGGATAGAGAAGTACTCTCCCTTTGCGTACTCATTCTGCAGGTTGCCATTCTGAGAAGCTTTACTTACACAATCTAAGAGCAGCAACTTCAAGAAAATTACTGGAGATAGAGGACAATGGAACGATTCTGAAGAAGCTCTGTTTGAATTCTTGGATTTCATATTTTATTTAGCTTTCTTTAGTTTAATGTTGCATTGGTGTGTTTTTATTATCTTATTTTGATACTAACATTTCCCACACACATTTTTGGTGCCCACCGTGGGGCACTTGCCCCAATTTTAACATCTTTTCGTAGGTTTTTCTAACAGGTTATGGCTAAAAGAGTGTATTAGCGCATTAAACACGCTTCAACACAGTTCACACCTAGTTTAGCGCTCTTTAACTCTGTTATAGCACCCTTTAGTGATTCCTCAGTGCCCATCAGTGATTCCATAGTGCCCTTCAGTGATTCCTCAGCACCCATTAAGGATTCCATAGCGCCCTTCAGTGATTCCATAGCACCATTCAGTGATTCCTCAATGCCTTTCAGTGATTCCATAGCGCCCTTTAGGGATTCCTCAGCACCCTTTAAATGATCCTGCAACACCCTTTACTTATTCTATAGCACTCTTGATGTTTGTTTTAGCGCATTTTTTATTTTCAGCATAGATTTTTAAAGTTTGCAAATTGTAATCTGTAACTTAAATACGATTTGACTGGATCCGACGCGACTGCGGCCAGTAAGAACTTTAAAAGGAATGAATCAATCCTAGGATAGTCACTTAATTGGAATGAATTAATCCTAGGATAGTTACTTCATTTTTTTTATTTTGGACTAAAAAGAACTCCATGTCTTTGTGAAGCAATATCTTCACCTAGCATAGAAAATTGTTCATTTGGGCTTAAAATTGAACTCTTTTTTTCTTTGATTAAAACGGTGATAGGCCTATGCTCTCCCCTTAACTGGGTGATCAAAATGCCAAACTCATCTATTTAATTTCATGCAATTTCAATCTTTGATAATACCTTTTAGAAGGCTTGCCATAGTGGGAAAAAGTACTCACCCTACGGGAACGACCTAAGTGGGAACAACTAAAGCCAAGTTTTCCAACCCACTTTAATCAAATGCAGATGGTTGATGAAAATACCATTCGACGGTAGTGTGCAAGATAACCATCCCCAAAGCCTTTGTTCTAAAGGTTGGGAGGTCTCTCAAGGGAGTATATCATTTTCCACACTGAACGGAAACCTTTACTACGAACTTAGTGTAGTATCCAACCGAAGTCAGTTTCTGAACATCATAATAATCACAGTGCAGGGGAGGGAAGAATCTACCCCCAAGATACTCACCATATAACTGCCAAGGATCGTTTGCTCAGGGGATCCGGTATCCACTTCCGTCACTCTGAGTACGCGCCTAGAAAAGACAAAAACACGGGTGCCCTTTGGGGGTGACACGGCTATGTGAGTCGATGCAATTCTAAGATGTGGGTTGTTGATTATTATGGTGACCTACCTGAGTACTAAGAGTGAGTCTTTTTGAACTATCTATCATGTGTAAAACTTGTAAATTTTTTTTTTGAAAAACATTTTGATCATACACTTGATGTTTAGTATAGGACTTAAAGACAACTATTCTACTACTTGCTTGATGTGTTTTCAAAACATTAATTCAGTAAAGATCATCCAAAACTCACAATTACATTGATTAATCTCATGTTAAGAGATTGGAAATCCACAACCTTTGTTAAGAAATCCATTCTCAAACAAATAAAAAAGCCAAAGAAACCACTTAGCTACAAGAAACTATTGAAGAAAAGATGATTCTTGTACCAAAGTTGAAAGGTCTTACTTGAACATAGAACCTTTATCCATCGATATCATGATTGTGTTAGAGGTTTCATTAACGGTTATGTTGTAGAACCATTATACTCACGAGCTTTCTTTCAAAGAAGAGCCCTTTCTCAAAGGCACAACCACAGTCAATGTATTCGTTCTTCTTATCTACCACAACCCTCAATTGAATATCCCACTCATTCCAGCCAAATCATTCACTAATCTTGAAAACAAACTAGGATATTTAATACACTTATCATTTTTTGAGACTAGGATCAAATCTCAAAAAAGTGCATCTTTTCAAACAAGTTTTTGATTATTGATTCAACTTCCCCAATAGGATTCTAATATCCTTTCATCTTGGAAGCCACAATCAAGAGTTAGAAACGTCATTTGATCATATCATAATATTTTCATCTTATCAGATCAAGACATCATTATTTTTGCACTTATAAAATTGTGATCTAAGTCTAGAAGAAAATTTCAAAAGCATATGCCTGTTGTCCACTTTACAACATGGGTGATAGGGAAAAAAATCCTTTTCATAGGTTT
Source organism: Sequoia sempervirens (assembly GCA_007258455.2). Classification (NCBI taxonomy): domain Eukaryota; kingdom Viridiplantae; phylum Streptophyta; class Pinopsida; order Cupressales; family Cupressaceae; genus Sequoia; species Sequoia sempervirens. The sequence goes on along the minus strand of VDFB02349472.1, from coordinate 41,534 downwards.
TGTACTGGGAATAGTTCAAATGATGAAATAACCGATGAAATGATTCAAGAAGTTGAACAAGATCCACAGTTTCACATAATTTTGGACAAGATCTTAGAGCGAGATAAAGAAGGCTACTTTCTTTTTTTAGAAAACCAAGGTGCCAAATTTCCCTCTAACTACAATATGGAGAAAATTAAGGAAGATCCTAAAAAGTCTAAAACTCTATTAAATGATCTTAGTAGTTTTCCCCAACAAATAAGAGCACTCCAAAGGAAAATCAAGGAAATACAAGGGGGCACAACTATGAAGTCCTTTGATGGAAATATGAATGTAACCTCTTCTCCTCCAAAAGCAACATCATCCAAATTCAATGTTTTTGAATTTTTGCAAAGGTTAAATTAGAAGCCTAAATCTAAGCCATCAAATAAAATTGACTAATCCTGTCATGTCATGCATTTATCTTCATCCCCCATAATTCAAAATGAACCTCACGATTCTTTCACTCAAGATAACGATTCCATTCAATCACCTTCTTCTATCATATCCTTTACATCCAATGATTCATTTCAATATACACATCCCGATCAAAAAATTCTACAAACCCTTCCTATCTTTGATCAAGATCCCATCTCTCAAGAACCATATGATGATCCCCTCCTTTCATTATTCACCCATGATAATCCTCTTCCATCTCAAGAAAAAAATGTTCTTCCAAGTTCTCCTTCCACATCATCTAATCAATCCATACCATCCCATGATTCTATTGCATCACAAGAGCATGATAGTTCTTTTGTCCTATCAAATGATGTCTTACCAATTGATGATCAAGATATAATTTCTACAAAATTTCATGATTCCCTTCCTCATCAAGATCAATATATGCTTCCATTCAAGGATACCCTTTCATCCCATGAAGATGATTATCCTTATCATGATCAAGATATTCCTTTCATACCACTTCATAATCCTTTTCCAAGTCAAGATCAAAACACCCCATCATCCCCATGTCAAGAGCCTATCACACCTATTCAAGTTATCCATGAACCCCACAGCTATAAATTGGGATCCTCCACCTTATCCATTCTGGTTTACTTCCAACACCTATCCTCTCATCCATATCATATCCTCCTCAAAAAGGACTCGCATCTTGTTTTACAAACAATACATATCCCATTGGTAAATGAATGTGTCAAAGTATGAATTGCAAAGGAAAAGGATTAGGCCTTCATGAGCAAGGTATCCTATAACCCCTTTCTATTCAAAGAAACCCATATCACCACGGCCTTGGTTATACACCTAAGTGTCCTAGTCCATCAAACCTTCCATCTATCCTAGGTCCTCATCCTAGTTCATCACATCTTCCATCTATCCTAGGTCCTCATCCTAGTCCATCAAACCTTCCCTCTATCCTGGGTCCATATCCTATTTCTCAAGAACAACAAAGACACACATCCTTGATGCCCTTTCAAAATTATACCCATATTAACTCATCCATAATACCTCCATATCATTCACCTTGATCCACCCCTCCCATTGCTCTTGGAAACAATTTGGATGCCAAATATCAAAAGCTTCTATATCAAAATCCACATGTATCAAAGGATAAACATGTCTCCTCAAAGAGACATGCAAAAATAAAAGAAAATTTGATTCAAAATCAAAAGAAAAATCTAAAAGGCCACAAGGGCCCATCAAAGAAAAAAGGAAACTTTCAAAGACCACAAAGGTCCATAAATCAAAAAGAAAAATGTCAAAGGCCACAAAGGTCCACAAAGAAAAAGTCAAAGTCAAAAGCCATGTGGATTCCTAAAAGTCTCATAAAAGCAATAAAATCTAAATTGGCATCCAAATTTGCTAATCCAAAAGCTTCCTCCAATTTTCCATCTAATAACCTATCACCTTCCAAATCCATTTTCCCTTCATCACTCCACTGCCCTTCAAGGTGTGTACCAATGTTGATCTTTCCAACCTTTCCATCTATCCATCAATAGGCCTTCCAACCTCCTATCCATTATTCAACATTCATACCCCATCATTCTCCTTTAATCCAAACTTTTGCATAAGTCCTTAGATTCTTCCATCATATCATTAATCTGCCAACATTTAGGATTCTAATTCCCATTGCCACGGTTTATTAGAGGGATATTTGGTTGTGAAACTTGATGCTTAAGTCCTTCCTCCATCTCCCTATCATCCATATCTTATCTTCCATATTCCTCTTGCACTCTACACTTAGGGACAAGTTTCATCCATCTTATCATTCATGGTCATTATCCTTTCTATGCCCATTCCTTACATTTCCACCTTTGATCTTGACAAGGTTAAGGATCTTCTTAAACATCATATATCTTATCTTATACACTTTATCCATATCTTTCATATCATATATGCCCATTCTTACTAAATACATCCTTTCTTCCTTTCCTTGGTCTTGATGAGGAATAGGGGAAAAATACTTGGGCCTTGTGTCTATATCTTATCTAGTTGATCTTGATCATCACCATTCATTATCTTTATCCTTTCTTTCTTCCATTCCATATCCCCTAGCTTATCAAAATCCGTGTCATCATGTCCCTTTGCAACCTTGAATCTTATCATAAACATTATATTTGAGCCTAGCTACAAAACATTATCCAATCCTCATATCTTTTTTCAATCAATCATCAACAATCATCAATTTTGTCGTAATTAGGGGAATCAATGATCCTAAGTACTTATCATCACCATGCCTTATGGAATCAATCATTCTTGACATCTTAATCAATCAACCATTATGATCTCATTTCATTTTAAACATAAAAAATACAAAAAAAATCAGAAAAAGTCCTGAAGAAATCCATAAAAAACATCAAAAAGTGCAATAAAAACAAGTGGTGAAAACCTGGAAAATAGGCGCTACTTGTGATTAAAATGGGCTCCTCTATCTATTAGCTTATGTCTTGCATTCGCTTTATGACATCATCTATCCATATCTATCATCTGTACATATCTATCATATCCATATCATGCAATGGGAATCCTTGTGTCTCATCATGGCTTGATGAAATTTGTACATATCCATCATATTTAGGTTGTGTTTACACTAGGGGCAGAAATAGAGACTAAACAGGAGAGGGGCAACAAGCTTTTAGAATATCACAAATGGACATATAATGGTTTGACACAACACAACATACATTGACGCATCAAATCAACCACAACACCAAAACAATCACTCAATGCCAATGAAATCAAACAAACATGGTCAAAACAACGTTAATCAAAATAAAAACATCAATGTTGATTACTAAGTTGGATGATCTTAATCTAAATAATGTTTGAAATACTTTAGGTAGAATTTGAATTGTTGGTTGATTTTCTATCATATCTCTAGAGTAATTCGATGATATACTGAACTAGAAAAGCAAGGAAGGAGTATGATTTTTCTGTATGTTGTTTGCGAGGAAATCATTAGTACTATGCAAATTGGTCGTGAGACATGCTCTACTAAGTATCATTGATGAAATTTTGGAATTTGCATGGGAAACAGGTTAACTCTTGTCTGTTTATGCAAGTGATACTTAGGTCATCTCGGTTCAATTATACCTAGATGCTTGTATTATCTTGCTATATCAAAAATCATGAAGGAAATACTCAGGTCATCACTGGTGCTAACATACCCTTTGATGCTTGTATTAACTTTCAACATTTAAATGCTCTATGATGACACAAAAAGCACAAATAAGCTCTCAGAATGGAAAAATTGTACAGATATCCTGCATGGTTAGTATAGATTACATTCAAGTTACATTCTGCATTTTGCATTTTATAGATTTTCCCAAAAGCTGACAAAGTATCAAAGTTTCATATCTTTCGAATCAACGACAAAGTACATTTTGACATTCACAAAACATCATCACATGCATTTTTCATACATATTTGCATCAAAAAATCATAAAAACAAAGCATATATCATAATCAAAACATTCATGGTCATTCATAAATTGTACCATCTATCATTTCACATTCATATTCATTCATCACATAGATTGCAATCATAATATCATAACATTGCACTTGCATTTTTTTATATCTAAAAATCATGCATACATAGAATCATGCATATAGAAAATAGATGCATTGATCACATAATAAATCATCGCTACATATCATATTATCTCAAAAATGAATGTCAAATGTACAAAAGATGTCAACTATGCATGACATAACATCATAAAAAATGGGATCATATCAGTGTGTATACAAATGTCTCAATAGAGTATCAATAAAACATCATACAAAAAGCACTACAAAGTGCTATCCTTTGATGCTGCCGATCACATCTCTATTCGCCTGTACAAGCTGTGGAATCAACCTCCATGTCTTTGGGAATCACTCCCGTAACTACAAGACGCTCAATCTCTCCTATTGAATAGGAAGAATCATCAAGTCAAAGCAACATCAATATCAAATCATCAAGACAAGTCAATCAAATCTAAATATCAAACTATTTGTTTTTCATCATCATGAAAAGAAAATTTATCAAAATCTTGTTTGTTTTTAACAACTTTAGAAGCAAACTTATCATCAAACTATTTGTTTTTCATCATCATGAAAAGCAAATTTATCAAAACCCTATTTGTTTTTAACAACTTTAGAAGCAAACTTATCAGCAAATTTATCAAAATCCTGTTTGTTTTTAACAACTTTAGAAGTAAACTTATCAACAAACTATTTTTGTTTTTCATTTTCATGAAAACAAATTTATCAAAATCCTGTTTGTTTTTAACAACCTTAGAATCAAACTTATCAAACACCTATTTTTTTTTCATTAATTTGAAAGAAAATTTATCAGCTACTATTTGTTTTCCAACAACCTTGGGAACAAATTTATCAGACAAACATCATCAAATCAGGGCATCACAATACGCAAAATTGGGGCATTTTATTACATTCTATCATTCCAGGGGCAATTTAGGTCATCAATTTTTCATCTTACATCTTTCCACGTCAATTTCTTCACATCATCATTTTCAAATGATGAATCGACATCTTAAAAATCTAACATTTCAAAAAAGAATTCAAAAAATTCAAAAAAATTCACAAAAATCAAAATCTTATCAATTCATCGTCTGAGAGGGCATATACCTATCAACATTTGGCAATCAACATCTGGGGAAAATTTCAAAATTCTTTGAAGCAATGCATAAAACACATCACTTCAAAGAGGGGCAAAATGTATACACCTAAAAATGGTCACATCACAATAGTCTGGTAATTAATTAAATATTTTTAATATTTAATTAAATCTCTGAATTCAATCTTCGTATAAATAAATCTAAATAATTTATTTATATTGTTCATTCTTTCATTTCGATTAAATAAATAAGTTTATTTAATCACTTTTCTTATCCATTTCTTAATTAATTAAATAAACATTATGATTTATTTATATTAATTATCATATAATCTTGGTTTGAATATTTTATTCAAATAAAGATTAAATATTCTTCTCTTCTAAAATAATCCATTCACAATTAAATATTCTAATATTTAATTAATTCTTCTAAAGTCTATTCGCAATTAAATATTCCAAAATATTTAATTAAATCTTCTAATGTTCATTCACATCAAATATTTCAAAATATCTTTTAAATCCACAAATTCATATAAAATTAAATAAATTTATTTATATAATTTGGATTATCTTCAACAACGTGAAACAAACTTCAAAACATAAAATTAATTTTTCTAAGCAAAGTTGTTCCCGTGGGTTGAAGACAAACCTTCATTCTTCTCTCCAACCTCCCAACATCTTCCATCTTCCTCTCAACCTCTCAATCTTTCACCATTCAAATTTTACCAGACAATCTCACAGCCATTGATCTTTTCCAGCCAGCTCTTGCTGCAAAAATCTATAAAAAGGACTTGCCGGGTCTTTGAAAACAGAGAAGCTTTCGTACGGGAAAACTATAGTCAATCAGCCTTCCAGCATCCATAACCTCTAGAATCATAGCATAGCATAGCTTAGCATATTAGCATTCCATATCATGGCCTATCATTCTCACATCATAGTTTTAATAGCATCCATAATCCACAACCCCTGTGCATAATCTACAGCCCCTATGCATATCTATATCAACATTTCACTCCACCAGCATATAGGATAGAGAAGTACTCTCCCTTTGCATACTCGTTCTATAGGTTGCCATTCTGAGAAGCTTTGCTTACACAATCTAAGAGCAACAACTTCAAGCAAATCATTGGAGATAGAGGACAATGGAATGATTCTGAAGAAGCTCTGTTTGAATTCTTGGATTTCATATTTTATTTAGCTTTCTTTAGTTTAATGTTGCATTGGTGTGTTTTTATTATCTTATTTTGATACTAACATTTCCCACACACAATAATCATTTAGAATCAATAGCCTCCCTTGCATAGCCATATCATTTTAAAAAAAAAATCAAAATTCGAAAAAATAAAAATAAAAAATTTCAGAATCTAAAAAAATAAAAAATGATTTAAAATCCAAAAAAATAAAAAACTTTCAAAATCCAAAAAAAAATCATCAACTTCAAAATCTAAAAAACATTAAAATGTAAGGACATCTAAAAAATATAGTTTTGAAACCTATATGGTTGAAACTCGATCTCAAACCAAGAAAAAGAAAATCAATTCTACTATGGACACTTCCTTTCAAACCATAGTAGATACTATCCAAGAGGAAAATACCACAAACATTCTACCTCCATACGAATACACCTTACCTCACAATGAGGAAGAATAATTCCTTGAACAAGATGAACAAGCCTATCTAGAAGGTCTTAAAGCAACAAAAGAAAATCTTGAATTCTTAGATGTAATGGAACCTAAGTTATGGAAAAAGAACCTACTAGATACTGTAGATTAGGGTAGAATTATAGGGAAAAGCATGAATCAATAATAGCAACCAAAAAACTATCCAATTCAAGCTATGAAGACCCTAATCCAACAATGAAGCACAAATGACAATAGAAATCCAAAATAATAATGCAATAATACTCAATCTCTATGCCAAAGTTGATTCATCTCCATTGCTCTTCTCCATTTTGCTTTATTTTCTCTTAGATAGTATGCAAGATATTTGATAAGATTGATGTCTAGGATCAAGATCTCACGATAATGATAGCAAAACTTCAAAGACCGTGGCTCCTCAAGATAGATGATTGAAAGAAAAATATTGAAGATTGTGGTTCTTCAAGATGAATGATATGAATGATAGAAAAATATTGAATATTGTGGTTGTAGGGTTGAAATGAAGGTGATGATTTTCTTTTATAGAAATCCCAATTCAATGAAGGGCTAGGATTGAAATATGAGGTATCATGATCAATGGATGAGATTAATTGAGACAAGGACAGGAAAGGATGAACCAAAACTCAAGAAATTAGGTGAGATTTAGGGCTTAGCTAAGAAGAAATTCAAATTAAATAATAACAATTATTTAATTTAGGAGGGAAAAAAATAATTAAATAATTAAAAATAATGATTTAATTATGGAGATAAGAAAATGAGAAATAATTAAATAAATAAATAATTTTTTAATTCAAGGGGTAAATGCTTTTGACTTAGAGCTATGAACTGATTAGGTCACAAATGGGGGACTTTATCCCCAATACAACCACTCAACTATACCACCCCAACAAGGTTTGAACCTTGATGACAAGAACAACAACGCCACCTTTAAACCATCACATCATGCCAATATTGGAAAATAAATGAATTTATTTAAGGAAAGAAAAGATAAATTAGTGATGTAATTTAAATAAAATTGAAATTTATTTAAATTAATCAAAAGGGGAATAACATAAAGTGAATTAATTAAATAATTAAAAATTATTTAATTAATAGAGGAATATGACATTAGAGAATAATTAAATAATTAAAATTATTTAATTATGTATGGAAGAAATACTCAAGAAATTAAATTAATTAAATTAAATTAAGCAATAACAACTATTAATCTCTATCAGATCTTAAATAGTATGAAGCACGGAGATGGTGCAAGTCAGTGAGGAAGAGCGAAGAAAAGAAGGTGATTTGAAGGGAAGGAGATGGGGTGATGTCATGGAGGACCAGTGCTCGCATGAAGGCTGCACATTAGAGAAGAGAGTGGAAGTGGATAACCATCAACCAAAATGGGTATTCATTGGTGATAGGTGGGTTGATTGTTGCCATCCTATGAATCGACAGAAGGATCAACATAACCTGGCATTGAGGGCTCAGAGAAATAAATAGAAAGGATGGCGTACTAGAAGGTATCCACCATGGATAGATCCAAATTGGTGGGATCGAAACATTGGTGGATCTAGAGATGGACAGGGAGGCTTTGGAGACAACTAGGCTCAAAAGGAAAAATGAACTTCAAGGAGGGAAAAAGGCATGAGTGGCTTGGGGAGAAGTGAAACCCTAGGTTGGATAAACTAGTGAATTGGAAGGTAGATAAGAGGTCATCGCCATCTACAAGAATGAATCCTCAAGGGAGACAAGGAAATGTCCCCCTTTGACCCTCGACAGCAGGAAATGCTAAGCAAAAGAAAACCTGGGTGGAGAGGAAAAACCAGGTGAAGAATGAACAAGTAAATTCTAGGGAACATTCGAGCACAACCATAATAATCCCATAAAAAATGACTGAGGCAAGGCAAAAAAATTTGGAGATCTTCATGATCTATGGAAAATGGTGGGGTGGAAATTTCTCTAGAGAGGACATGAAGCAGTGGTGGTCAAGGAATTGGGGAGAGGAGGTGAAGATAAGCTTCATGCAAAACAACTACATTCTGATAGAATGTTTTTATGTGCAAATTAATGAAGACATCCTAAGCAGGAAAGAGATGATGTTTGAGGGGAAAGGTTTTTATTTCTGCACCTGGCGCCAAAACTTTGATGCAAAAAATTTCATCCCAGATAGAATGGTGGCTGGGTGGGCCTTCCTAGTCTACTTATAAAATTATGAAGCGAAGAGGCTTTGGGGTATATAGGAGAAACTCTGGAAAGGACTATAAAGGTGGATGATGAGGAAATTAGGTTAGGAAACGAAGGAAGAATGTGGATCTACATTGAAATTTCTCCCTAGAACCACATTGAAGAAGATTTGGAACTAATCCATGCCGAAGGTAGATATTATTAACACATAAGCTAGGAGTTCATAGAGGAACAACAATGCCTTAGAAGCAAATGGAAGAATGGAGGTTAGTAGGAAAGCAACAACCTCAACCCCAAAGGAAAAAGGATTTTGGACCAAGGGGAAGGGCCCTCTGGAAATAGCTTAGGGGTACAATCTTTAGGGAAGCCACCATCAGAACATCTTGGAGTCCCACCAAAAGAATCAAAAGAACTAAAAAGGGATAGGAAGCTAGGTCAAGAGATAGGAAAGGATCTAAGGCTAGTTCTGTATGAAGGTGAAAAACCATAGGCTTGGGAATGGGAGACAATTCTTGAAGTTGGTAGTGAGCTTTGAGCAATGGAGAGGGAGGTGGTAAAAAATTTTGAGGTTCACTTCCCATATTTTGAGTGTGTAGAAGCAGAAGAAATTGGTTGTGAATCAAATATGCGACTGGTCCCAGTATTGGATTCAAAATGAAATTTGGAAAACCTAGAGGAGGTGGGAAAGTTAGATGGCTTGGGAGAAGGTAAAGACACACCTGGTTCTCTGGAAGTGGTAGAAGAGGACTAGGAAAAGGAGTAACAATAGTTGGATATGGAGTGCTAGGTTACTCCTATTGGGAAGCTTGGAGTGCAACCCACAATGAATGGGAAGAGAAAACTAGACTGTGGTGAAAAAAATAAGGTAGGAAAAAAATCCAAAGAAGAGAAGCATGCTTTGGATGGGGAGGCTGTAGGGTAGTAAAAAATCAACACAATGCTTCTAAGATCAAGGAAGGGAATTACCCTTCCTGGGGGCCAATGAGGCTAATAAGTTGGAATGTTAGGGGCTTAAATTCCCCAAACAAGATGCATCTATTTAGATGCTTTTAAGATAAGTCAAAGGCAGACATAATATTGGTGCAAGAATCAAAATTGGAAAAAGTAGAGGTTGAATCTTGGAAGTCAAGGTGAAAAAGTTGGAAAATTTCTTATGTGGAAGCGAGAGGAGCATTAGGGGGTCTTATTACCTTCTCAAAACAACAAGCTGTGTGTGTCAAGGAGCTAGCTACAAATAATTTTTGGATGGAAACCAAGGTAAGGAGCTATAAGGTGAATCTAGTGCTGATTGTGATCAATGTGTATGGTCCAATGACCATCCAAAGTAACAAAGAAGTTTGGGAGGAGGTAGGATTGTTCATGTAGTCACAAAAAGGTTTTGTATTTATATTGGGAGGGGACTTCAATGCCCTTCTTTGAAAGAAGTAATAAGAGAGGTAGCCTTCAGATAAAATCAAAGTCTTAGGAGGATTTTGAGAACTTCATTTCAGAGTAGGGGCTACTAGAAATAGCAATTCCTAAGGGAACCTTTACTTGGAAAAACCAAAGGTTGGGATTAAACAATATTTTAGAGAGATTGGATAGGTTTTTCTTTCGTGGAAACTTGGGATGCTTCCCCTTCACCTTTGAGTGTTGCTCCCTGCCATAGTTAGGCTTTGATCACTATTTGGTCAAGCTTGACATTCTCGGAGATAAGAGCATTGTAATATGTCCTTTTAGGTTTAAAAAAATATGGTTTATGGATTCTAGACTCCTGTCATTGCTAGAAAGGTGGTAGAATTATGATCAACCAAAAGGAAACAAGATTTTATGCATTGTGAAGAAGCTCAAACTACTGAAGCAAAAATTGAAGCAGTGGAACAAAGAGACTTTTGGTGACATCTTCGAAGAGAAGATCAGGTTGGAATGAAAATTGGAAAAAGTGAATGAGTCAGTGATTATGAATGGTATGGATGAAGCCTTGTTTGTGAAAGAAAAGGATCTAATTTGAAGGCTCGAAGATCAATTGGAAAAATAAGAAATTCACTGGCATTAGAAATATAGGGAGCTTTGGATCAAAGAAGGGTATACAAATACAAAGTTTTTCCATAATTCCACAAGGGAAATAAGGTATTTAAACAATATTGACCACCTCTGCAAAAGAAATGGTGAGCATATTGAAGGGACAAAGGCAATTTCAGAAGAGGTCGTTAGATATTTCCACAATCTACTCAATAATTTGGAGGGCTCCAATTTGACAGCTCAGAATAAGCTCCTTCATAACATTCCTAAATTGGTAAGTAGGGAATAAAATCAATTTCTCCAACTCCCTTTTAGAGAGGAAGAAATTAGAGTGGCTACGTTTCAACTTCACCCTGACAAAGCATCAGGGCCAGATGAATTCTTGACTCTCTTCTTTCAGAGGTGTTAGGGATTTTTGGGCATTGATGTCATAGAAGCCTTAGAGGAGGCTAGGTCCATGGGTTCTCTACTAAAAGAAGTAAATAGCACCTTTCTAGCTCTGATCCCAAAGAAAGGGAAGCTGAGCTTTTTGGATAATTTTTGACCAATTGCACTTTGCAATACATTGTACAAAATTCTAACAAAGGAAATTTTTAAATTGACTGAAGGGAATAATACCAACTTTGATCGTTCCAATAAGGGCGTGGTTCGATGGTCAAGTCACTTGGTTGTAGTGATAGCCACTATGGTTCAAACCCTCATTGGGCTAAAGTGCTCTCAGGCCTTGTGCCTTCACTGGGCAATTATGCTCGTGGGTTTGGTAATATCTTATGGTTTCTTGTACTTGGTTCATAGCTCTGATCAAAATCATTTACCCCTAATAATATGGGTGCATTGCAATTTTTTTTTAAAAAATACCAACTTTGATTGCAAATGAGCAAACTGGATTCATGCCAAGATGATTGATCTATGAAGGATCAATAATTGCATAGGAGGTCATACATTCCCTTTAGTGCAACAGGAAGTTGGGGATGTTGATAAAGCTAGATATAAGGAAGGCCTATGACATGTTATATTGGAAAATTCTCTGTAAAATCTTGGAAGCTTTTGTTTTTGATAGGGCTTGGATTGATTAGATCTTTAGTTGCATCTCAAGTCCTCATTTCTCAATACTTGTCAATGTTGAGCTAGTTAGTTTTTTTGGCTCCTCTAGGGGATTAAGGCAAGGGGACCCCCTATCCCCCTTCCTTTACATTTTGATGGTAGAGGCATTAGGCTATTCCATAAGAAATAAAGTAGCATAGGACAAAATTGAGGGTCCTTAGGTCACAAGGGGTGTGCCAGCTTGCTCTCATCAGCAATTTGCTGATGATACCCTCTTATTTGTATCCTCAAGAGTTGAGGAAGTGATAGCATTCAAAGAAGTCTTGAATTTGTATGGTAGCACCTCTAGTCAATAAGTTAGTGAAGCTAAGTTTGAGGTCTTGTTTATCAATACCCTCCATCAATAAGAAATTTGGATGGCGAGAGCTCTCAATTTTGGAATTGAAAAATTCACAATTACATATCTAGGGCTTCCCCTAGCGATGGGCATAATAAATTCCAAACTTTGGGACCCTTTGGTGGAGAAAATAGGATGTAGGATGTCCTCTTGGGGTGGAAAATGGCTCTCATGGTAAGGAAAGATCATTATGCTCAAGGCTATGATGTCAACCTTACCCATCTATTTGTTATCATCTCTGGCTCCCTCTAAAAATACTACACACACAATCAACAAGAATATGCAAAGGTTTTTTTGGCAGGATCCTTAGAACAAAAGAAATATCCACTCATTGTATGGGAGATGGTTTGTAAGGTGAAGGTGAATGGTGGGGTGGGAACCCATGACATCTTGAAACAAAATTAAGCTTTAGGAGAAAAGCTAATCTGGAGCATGTATGAGAACAACTCAGAAAAATAGGCCAAAATATTGCAACACAAGTACCTTGGTGGGGATGCAACAAACAACATTTTTCTCACTAATAATCTACCCTAGTGCTCTAGGATCTATAACTTCATGAAGGATTTCCACCCCCTTATTTTGAAACACCTAACATGGGACATTAGAGATGGTATATCTATAAATTTTTGGGAGGACTCATGGGGAGGGTACCCATGTTTGGATAGTGTTTTGACAATGAAACAATCAAAAGCCAAGCTAAAACAATTGTGGGGTTGCAAGCTTATAGATTAACTCAAAGAGTAGTGGATAGATAAGTGGTTGGAATGGACTTGGAAGGACTTTAGCTCTATCCCCATTCCTTAAGAGGATAGGAAGGATTTGACAGACACCTTGGGAAAAAGGATGATAACAATCAAAATGGGTGAGTATAGAATAGTATGGAATGGTTCCACCATAGGGTCATACAAAGAAAAAGAAGGTTATGCAAAAATTTTCACAAAGGAGAGGAAGTCTCCCCTTCCGTTGGGGTTGTGTTGGAGAAAATCATGTTTACACTAGGCAGGTACATTCGCGTGGGTGACAATTCAAAGTAAGGTGCTGACAGTTGAAAAGTTCCATAAAATGGGATTTGAAGGGCCTTCAAGGTGTTCTCTTTGCAATGGGGAGGAGGAAGATATGAACCAAATTTTTGTTCACTACCCTTCACCCAAGCTTGCTGGAGATGGTTGGGTGGGGGGATTTCCAAACGATATTCTATCGCTCTTTTCCTCGTGGCCCATTCTTAGAAAGAGTTTTATGTTCGGAGTTCTATGGAAAGTTTGTCCTTCCACATTGGTATGGGAAATTTGGATGGAAAGGAATAGGAAAATATTCTTATATTTGGAGCAGATCCTCCTGGTGGCACCTTCAAATTTTGCAAATTTGAAGTGCTCATGTTGAAAATTTTTCCTTTGCACACTCAGAAGTGCACCTAAGAAACCTACCTAAGTGACCTACTTTGGAAGGTCATAATTCAAAGCCAATTTATTTTCATTCCAAACCCATTGGTAGGAATATTCATGTGACATATGTGAACATATATGTCAATTTTTAACTTCCCATGATGAGTTTTGATAGGGTTTTGAAAAGAAAAGCTAGAAGGTTTTGGCACTATTTTATTGTTCGCAAACTCTCTATCCTACGAAGTGGCCTCCTGTTTGAGCTGATATTTCATGGCTAGATTATTTTCAAGACAAATAGATTGTTTCTATCCATTCTCCCCACATTCATATGCTCCCTAGTCCAGTTTCAGAGCCTCATGATCTGATTTGCTATTTTTTCGAGATCAAAAGCAAATGTAGTTTGTTATAATTTTACATCTGCATTTCTGACATGTTTCAAGGTGGTCAACTTTGACCCCTAATACCTCATGAAGATTTATGATTAAATGAAATCCCTGTTAGTGTAATTAATATTTAATTGCACTCGCATAACTTTACTTAGGTAATTATTTAATTCCTAGGTTAATTATTCTCATTCTTATCTTGTTGAGCTATCTTGTTGCTCAAGATAAGATTAGGGTTATGCATACTTGCTTTTATAAATAAAATCATCTCATGTAATTATGATTTCCTGAATAATAATATTTTTCACATCTTTTGCAAATCTTTGCTTTTTCTATTTTTCTCTTCAATGGAAGGCTCTTTTCTGGTTTGCATTTCAGATCTTGGATTCTAACATGGTATCAGAGTAGTTTTTAGATTTATCTTGTTGAGCTATCTTGTTGCTCAAGATAAGATTAGGGTTATGCATACTTGCTTTTATAAAGAAAATCATCTCATGTAATTATGATTTCATGAATAATAATATTTTGCACATCTTTTACAAATCTCTGCTTTTTCTATTTTTCTCTTATGTGGAAGGCTCTTTTCTGGTTTGCATTTCAGATCTTGGTTTCTAACAATCCCTCTTCTGTACATGCTCAATGGACCTAAATGAGCTTGTGTTTCCATTGGCAGCTTTCCAAAAGGTGATTTGATATTTTTTCAAGAAGGTGATTGGGTGAGTTTTAATTGGTTTTGAATAGGTGCAATTGCATAAATGTCTGACTAAGCAACTTTGACGTTGAATATATTACACCTCATGACTTGGTTTTTTGAGCCACTTGTTGCATCCCATTCTTGGGTCAAATTTCTACATGCATGTTCCTTTTCATAGCTCCAAGAGGTCGTTTGACTAGTTTTCAAAGGAAATTCCAAAGGCAACTCAACTTGTTTGGCTCACTATTCAAATATGCAAGAAAGCAAGTTTTAATGGAAACCTAGTTCATCTTTTTCATGCCAGGAGCATTTAAAAGCTGTCTCATATCAATTGAGCATGAAAAATTGTTTCAAAATGATTTTTTTTTAGTTGGGCCCATAAGGGGACCTGACATGAGTCACACAATTTGAGGAAAGCTTTGCATGAAGGGGAATCCAAAAATGGATTTGATTGGTTAGTTTTTGGAAAATATTTTTTAGTAGGACAACTTGTTCCCTGTGTTGTTGCAAGTTGGAAATATCTAGAGAAGGATGCATTTAAAGGGATGAAAAAAAGAATTTGGTTGTCTTTGAGACTTAGTCCACTACATGAAGCTCTAACTAAAGATTCTGCTCAAAGTGAAGTGGTAATTATGGCTTGTGTAAAAGCAGTGAGGATCGTGCTTGTTAGAACTGTAAAATTTTGAATATTTTATAGTCAGCTTTTCATACCCTTGAGTTTCCAAATGAGTTTTCATCATAAGCACAAGGTCCTCTCTTCATAACATTTTTCCCATATCCAGCCATGAGATCCCATGAGTCCATCTAAGTCTGAATATTCCATATTATAATTCCTATCAGCATGAAGAAATCAAGGTCTCCCTGATCCATATTGCATTTTCTGCTAATATACATTTGTTGCAGATTATCGACAAGACCTCAGGAATGTCACAGGTGTCTTTCGGTAGGACATTAGTCATTGTCTCCATGATAGAGGAAGTTTCATATCGGCAAGAATGATTTCACCAGGGTGAGGTCTCACCGAATGGGTTGTGACCCACCGACCAGTGCATGAGAAAGAACACATCAGCAAGAGATTTATCATCGGAGTGAAGTCATAGCGAATACATTATGTCTCACCGACTGACGCACGTGGAAGTATATTGGCCAAGCTAAAGGTATTTGAGATGAGGTCTTGGTGAGTTTGAATTGTCTTACTGACTGGCAGCAGAAGGATGCACATATCAGCAAGAGATTTTCTTCGGGGTAAAGTCTCAACGAACTCTTTATGTCTCATTGACTAGCATGGAACAAGCAAGCACTTTGGCCAAACAAAAGGTATTCGTGATGAGGTCTTGACGAGTTTGGTGTGTCTTGCCGACCGCTGATAAGGATATACATCTCGGTGAGAAAATTTTGCATCGGAGAGAGGTTTTGGCGAATGCATTTGGTCTCACTGACAAAACACAAGGGATTCCATCAGAAGGCTATCGGGAAGAAGCTATGTAGTCTTGCCGACTCAAAAGTCACATCGATAGAGATTTGCATTGGCAAGAGAAGAAATCTTCGGTGTGAGTTCTGCCAAAAATTGAAAGTCACACCGATAGAATACTTCGGGGAGAGTCTCACCGAATAGAGTAATCTAGAGGAACGGGTTTGGTGAGACATTTGGCATTGGTATGAGTCTTTTCGAAGATTCATAGTCTTTCCAATGAAATTTATTTCATCGGTAAGATTAATTTCATCGGCGAAAGGGTGGTTACGTCTCAACAACCAAGGAGTTACCATGGGGTGCATCTCAGTAAGACGCAGTGTGATCTATGAGACATCTCCTCGACTCAGAATTGTCACAGCGACACACAAGATGAAAGAGATGATTTTTGGTTGGACACTGGCCTTTGGTATGACTATGGGATGTCTCAGCGAACGTATCAAAGATTGTTAATTGAAGTTCAAATACAGTTTCCTGCCGACATGGAATGTGAAGCGTTGTGCCTTTTCGGGTGCAAATATATAAATATTCATTCTCAATTGTAAAAGAGAGATGAGAGATTAGAGATAGAATTAGATAGGAGATATACCGTATATAGGTTAGAAATGGATTTAGTAGAATAAAAAATTTAGAACAAAGACTATGATGTATGATTTCAAAATGGAGATTTTAATGAGAATCAGTTGATGTCACAACTCATTTCTGGTGTCAATTGTCTACTGAATTTATTGAAAGTATTACTAAGTTGTCTCCAAGATTGATGCTTTCTGGTTGTTTAAATTGGTATAACAGGTTTATATTCAATTTATCAGTGTACATTTGTTGTATCTGTGTGGTTGATTGATTGGTTCTTTCAAGAAGAGATTAAATCCTTTTGGTTGATCACAGTAATCAGGCAAATTCATCTGGATTATTAAGAAGAGATTAGCAATCATAGTCTTGCATGTTTATACAAGTTATAAACAAAACATATGCCAAACAATTTGAGTGTTTTCCAGAAAGAGGTTGCCCATTTCTATTTCATTTAACTTTGCATACCCGATAAGGCACTAGTCTCTACATTTCACCATTTAGATTCATTCATTTTCTTTTTTACATATGTTAACTGAGCATACTAGGATTTAGTTTTGAATATTGCTGTACAATTTATACCAAATTTTATTTTATTTTTCCATTTTCATCTGCCAACATGGACAAATCACTGCAAGAGAGAAAATCATAAGTCAAGTCTGCCCAATTCATATAGGTACACCCGCCTAGGTCTAAGCAACACCTGAAGAGTAGAAGGTTTAAGTCATTTAACCTTGTCTGTTACCCTAAAACGTATCAAGAGATTGGAAGCCTCTTGAGGTACCCTTTACCTATGTTTTTGAGAGCTAACAGTGCTAATGTAATCTCATTTGGATTGCTAATGAAGTCATATATTTTATCAATTAATTTCTCAATCTAATGCAATTCATTTTTCTCCATAATTGGATGTATTGATACTCTTAAGAAAGGAGTGACAAATGGTAAAAGTACAATTAAAAATAGAAGGTGCCCCTTTAATTGCTCTAACTGTGAGTGCATTTATAAGTAAAATTAGAATGAAGGTGTTGGGTAAGAATAATTGGTGCAATGAGAAAATAGACAAAGGTTCTTTAAGAGAGGCTTCCTCTAATTCCCCAAGGCACATTCACAAAAAATTGTAAGGCACAAAGGATTCTACTATACCCCAGTTTGTGTATGGGAGAAAACTTATCTAGTGTGAAACTTACAATGAAATGGGTATTAAATCTATGTTCTTATGCATTTAAGAGCATGTAATACAACCACTTGGAGGCCATGGTTCATAATGAATTGGTAGAGGATTTTCTATATTTAATAAAAGAATGGGAAGCTAAGTCTTGATGCTGAGCCTGAGGCTAATTTAATGGAAGCTTGAGGGAGACCAAAATCCACATGTTGAAAAGTAGGCATTGTAGCACTCTCATCACATAGTCCAGTTGTATCATGCCTTAGCAATATGAATGGTGACAAAAATATAGAGAGGAAGGTCATCCTGCAATTGAGTTACCATGGGATAAAGTCATAACATTATTTAGCCTTGCTTGGCTATTTGAACAACTACATGATAGTAATAAGAAGCAAATATTTTCACATTGGCTAACACGGTTCAAGTTTCTTGATGTTTTGGATGCAAATCTTTGTGAAGTAACCATGACACAACATTGATTAAAACAAAGGATCCGAGATGCATTTAAAGAATGAATATAACTCGCCAAATGTTGGGTGCATGCCTTGTAACATGAGAAAAAAAATGGAGAGCCAAGTATGATTAACCCAACACACATAGGTATGACTAATCTAGATATTCTAAGTGGAAATTTCACAAAATAGATGATCCAATGAACGTGGAAAAACTTGTTGAGAGGGAAAGCTGATGGTGTTGTATGTGTTGGCACAGGGAATGGAAATGTCCTTTCTTTACATAGGGAAGCCACTATGCCAATTAGAGAAGGGTTAATTTGGAATTGCAATGAGAGTTCTTACACCAATACAATAATCCAATGCAGGGGGTGTTTGTCTTGGTGTCTCACGTAGGGAGCCATTGGCATTTTGTGCTTGTAGTGAAATAGATCAAAATTGTTCAATAGGGCTTCAATAGAAGGGAATATGGAGTGCTAGTTGACTACTGCAAGTATTTCCTTTCACCACAATGACTGAAGAAATTTTCTGAACATGAAGAACAAAAACTAGGGCATTTTTTCCGCCATCATGTATCCCTAGTTCATTTCTCCATTTCCCAAATGGACTAGCAATGGGAAATGTTGTTTTATTTTCATCAACCATCGCTAGTTGGTTTTCACCTCTTCACTTTGGACTAGCGATGCACTATATGCTATGCGGAAAGAGTGTGGTGGGTCCATAAATAATGTGAACGGTGTTGGTTAATTGTTTATAAAGCCCGATAAATGAAGGTATTCACTATATGATGGTAAAGCAAAAATGCACGAGTAATATCTATTTTTCCCAAGAAGATAATTTTTTAAAATCTTTATCATCTTAAAAGGATGTGGAAGAAAATATAAAGTGGTGAGTATAGAGGCATGGGTAGTGTTTTTCCTGGTAAGTGAATTTTCTAAAGTCTCCACCTTTTAAAATGCATAAGGTGAAATGTAAAAAGGGGAAGGTGAGTTAAATTTCCAGATGAAATTTTGATTTTAAACATGAAGTGAAAATATAAAGGACACAAATGAAATATTTTGTGGCCCAATAAAATATTCAAAGGTCTCCACCTTTTTTAATTTCTATAAAATAATATTCTATTGGGAAGTAAAAGAAATATACAAGTGAAATATTTTACTTGCCCAGGTGCACAGACAAGTGGCACATGAAAATCAATTTGCATCCGAATGAAAATCAAAGTTAAATGGATCTATTATAAATTTAGAATACTTTACTTATTGAAGGTGAATATGCAAAATGCAACAAAATAAAATGGAAAAATTGGCTTCCATGGGAAAATTGATTGCTTTTTTAGCTGTAAGGGAAAACGGGTAGGTGAATTTTTTGTTGAAGAATCAAAGAGTGAATGAAGGAAAAATTCAGAGGAATAGCTTGTTAATGCAATTGAGGAGAGATGAGAGAGGATTTTTCTAGTTTCCAGATTGAAGAAAGAAGCTACCAAGTGTCATCATCGGATCAATTTGGAGCTCAATATTATTCTTCTTATTCTCTTCTTTTCTCATTTGTAAGGGGTTCCATTTTCTAAAGTTCTACAAGGTAGGTAGAAGCTCTATAAAATTGTAAAGCTAGGGTGAAGTATGACCATCAATCATTAATATGAAGTGTTTTTGTGTTATGAATTTAGCTTCATGAATATATTTTATTTTGTGTCTGTCTCCATGGCTGAGATGTAATATTATTTTGGATTCAATAATCAAAGATTATTTGGGTTTTCATGCACATTTGCTGCATTTGAGTTGTAGTTGATATTGCTTTCTATTCAATGAATAATGTAATTTCTTTAATGAATGTCAGCTATATTTTTTATTGCCTATTGTTCAAGGGTTAGTGTAATTTCTTTGATGAACGCAACAAGACTGTTGTGTTTCTAGGTGGATTTGTAAGAATGGTTATCTGATAAAGCTTCAGTGGTCTTGTTATCATAATGTGATAACATTTTCAAATATCTTCAAAACATGTCTAACATTGTAGGATGAAGTGATGGTTATATGACTCTATAGCCCTCTTCTTGGCACTGGTCAATCTTTATGCATCTTCTATTTTCAGTTTGGTCCCAATTCTTAAAATTAATTCAAACCTTTCAATTCTATTTTATGAGTTATTTGTATTTTCCATGTTCTCCATGTTGGTTAATGAAATTCACCTAATGTATTAGCCAATGTTGAGTGATATTTTATGTTTCTTAGCATATTCTTGTGAGAGAATCATCTATTAAGCAATACCCTATTAAGTGTATGTCTAAATCTTTAGGTGTTGCTAAAGGGTCACCCCTAGGTCCTACAGAGCCTGAAGTGCAGGGAAAATGCATTCCAATCTCATTTCTTGTCAGTTGGAAAAATCCTACACTAAGTTTGAGCATGAAGTGTGGCTTCCTTCTAGGATTTAGTGAATTGATTGATTTGGAAAACCAATAGAATGTCAACTTTGCTAGGGAGAAGCAGAGAAATATCCATTTGCATAGAGTTAATTATTTGGTGGATCTGAACATCTTGTTCAAATAATTGAGAAGTTCTTGGGCCTAGAAAAGGTTTGATTGTAACAAAGATCAAAGGATTTGAGTGTGACTCCACTATTGGAGCAAACCCAGAATGAAATTTACTCTTGAAAGAACTTCATATTGCTTGAAGTTTAGTTCTCTGTGAAAAGAGGTGGCGAATCTGTCTAAAGAACTTGTTAAAGATGTGAATAAAATTTGCAGATCTATAGATTTTTATGTTAGGAAGAAAGGTTAACAGTTGTTACAAGTTCTAGGTATTCTCATAAAGATAAAGAAATCATTATTTTGTTTGAAAGCAGTTTATGAGAAATCTTCAAGACTTGAGATGATAAATGGTTCCCTATTAGATGAAATTGCATTAAGAAAGGGAATAGTAGTAGTTTTTTTCATACTTCTAATGTGTAATGTGTAATATCAATAATGATTTGAGAAGTATGTTTTTGAATTCTACCTTTTAGAGGGTTCCCCTATGAAATAGGAAGTGAAAGTATGTAGGGTCAACAATTTTTACCATGCCCTCAAAGGGATTTCTCTATTGAAAGGTATATGCCATTATCTTTTAGTGGTATTACAGGTTTCCCAAACCTGATTACTAAAACTGTTAAGAAAGATTTTCCCAAATTCATAGGGCAGAGTTTAGAATCAAACTCTAAGAATTTGCAAACATTCATGGATGTGATGGGGGATTATGAGGTAAACCATGAGGATGTTGTCATGAAACTTTTTGTTCAGTCTTTGATTAGATTGGTTCTCATATTTTCTAGCATGTTGTATAGCTTCATAGAATTAGTTTATGAAAACCTTTGTAAAAACAATTTGGTGAAAGGCTAAATCTAAGTGTGGTAAGAAAAAACTTTATGGAAATCCATAAAAAATGAAGATGAGTTGGCCCCTGCTTTCAATTTTAGATTTACAAAGGAAATAAGGGAAATTCTAGAAAGTATAAGACCAAATGATGTTGAGTGTTTGGTTGTGTATCTCAGTGCATTTGATAGTAAGATGAGCTATCTATTAAGGGATAAAAATCTCGCAACATTACATCAAGCATATCAAAATGTCATGGATATTGAGAACAATTTGAAATACTCAATGATGAAAGGATATATGGCTGTAGGTGTTGACTATCCTGACACACTCTATGTAAATGGAATTCATAGATTCGATGGTAGAAATGATTGTCAAGATGAAAATGCTTCTGTTGTTATGATTTCTCCACTGTCACAATATGCAAATCATAGTGAGCTCCAAGTTGAACGTCAACAAAATTTGAGCAATGTTGATCAAAAGTTTTTTGTTCAAGAATTGTACGAAATGAAGAGACACAAGGGAGAGTCACCATTTGAACTATTTTTGAGGTTTTTGGATGCTTTGATAGAAGTCCCCAAAAGTTGCAGACCTAAGGATTCAGTGTGCATTCATTTTTTTTGCAAAATCTATGAATCTGGGCTGAGTAACTTGCTAGAGGAATTAAATCCCCATAGCTTTGACTAAGTACCTAATTGGATAAAGATTATGCAATCAACCAAGTGTGGTTATGCAAAAAATGTGGATTCTCAAAATAGAGACAACAACTATCCTCTTGAGAAAAATTAGATAACAATGCAAACAAGTGAAAAGAATATGTCAGAAGATGAACATCTACATTGTTATATGCACGAATGTAATGATTGTAATCAGCTCACAAACAACACATATATAGAGCAACACAACAATGATGAAGAAAAAGATACATGGGGTGATAAAAAAATAAATATGCATGAATGCTTTTCTTGTGATATCTTAGGTGATGGAGAAGTAAAAGAGATATAAGGTGTTATTCCATGTCATGTTATCAATGAAAACAATGCACGTGTTGTTGATGTTTCATTAAAAATCAGTGATCATGATCCTGAAAGTGCAACCTTAAGCATTCACTCTAAAAATTTTGAGCATGGTCTATGTAGTGATGAATTTTGTTGTGATGAGGATCATGGTGAAATTGAGGTTTTTGATTACTTCTCTAAGGATTGTAACTTCCTGTTTGAGGATTCTTTGGAAGCATATTCCTCACATGAAGGATGCAATGATATAAATGCTCATGATTTCACTTTTCCACAAGTGGAGGAACAAATTGTATGTTATGAATACCTAGAATGTACTCTAGGCTTGTTATCAATGGAGCATGTTAATTATGTGAGTGATGAGGAATTTGAAGATAAACATGTGTGTGTTTAGTATGTTGATCATGAGCATAATGCTAAATATGATAAACATGTTGATGAATATGCTTATGCCCCTACTCCTCATGATTGTTTATATGAAGTAAAAATGGAAATATTTGTGATACATGAAGAGGAAGATGATGTGCATGATGATGGAATAGGGGATTTAGTTTGGACTGATCAAATAGCACGTGGTGAAAAATATATGGATTTTGAGTCAACATTATTACCCATGGATGATATTAAAGAGCTTGTTGATTCATATGACAATAAAGTTTCAGATTGTGTTGATACTGCAAAAATTCTTGATCCATGTGTAGAGCAGCCAAAAAATGAAAATAATGGTGGATCTCATGTTAGTGAGTGTGAAATTGAATACAATTGTTTCTTGCTTGATGTTCCTTATCTTCATAGTGTGAACATGGACATGTTTTCATTCCATTTGAAAATAATTTATGCTAACGAAAATGAAGATTTATGTTCTATTGCTAATGAGGAAATTCTAGATAGCAATAAGTTACCAATGCACATGGGTTTATTTCCACTGCCCCTATTGATGTTGAATTGTTTGAGCCTACCTTTGAGGTATTTTGCATTAATATAAATGATGATGTAAATAATGAATCCAAATATTTTATTGAACCTAAGATGAGTGCATTTACTCATCTCCTGGATGTTAATGATGCATATGATCTCCATTTCCATGATAGCAAGGTGTGTCTTGATATAACTGAATTGAAATGCCAAAAAATGTGCTTATGTTGTGATACCCAGCTCAAGGAGGCTCCTGAATATGCATTTTTTATTTTTGATGCATCTGGGGGTTGTTTGCATAACACACAACAAAGTGTTTATGAATTTTTTTAGTTTGATGTGCAAACTGAATATGATGTCAAAGTTTGTGATGCCAAAGATCAAGCACAATATGAATTCTTCACTTTTTCAATTCAATTAGATAAGCTTGTATTGGATCAGGCTAATGAGTAGATTGGTTATATATATTATAGAATGCATGGATTCCATATGTTGTTTGATTGTATTTTTCAGTCAGGCAATTTTTGTGATGATGATGGTTTTGGAGACATAACATGTATGGTTAATTATGCTAATCACAATGGAGTTAACTACTGGGAAATCCTTACAAGAAATGTTAATCCATTTCAGATAGCAAAAAAAAAGTGTTTGATAGAGGTAAGAATTGACTCCAATTTTTCATTTGGTGCCCTGGGGTCACCAAGTGAAGTAAAAAAGGAAGATGAATAAAGGAGTAGTTTCATAACACCCAATGGACTCGAAATTTGGTCTACTCCCCAGAGATTTGGATTCTTACTATGCCCATAGGGGGAATACATTCCCAATCAGAGCCACTGGTGGAACCTTCAAATTTTGCAAATTTGAAGTGCCCATGTTGAAAATTTTTCCTTTGCACACTCAAAAGTGCACCTAAAAAACTTGCCTAAGTGACCTACTTTGGAAGGTCATAATTCAAAACCAGTTGATTTTCATGCCAAACCCCTTGGTAGGAATATTTATGTGACATATGTGAACATGTATGTCAATTTTTAGCTTCCTATGATGAGTTTTGATAGGTTTTTGAAAAGCAAAGTTGGAAGGTTTTGACATTGCTTTACTATTTGCAAACTCTCTGTCCTGCGAAGTGGTCTCCTGTTCGAGTTGATATTTCATGGTTGGATGATTGTCAAGATAAATAGATTATTTCTCTTCATTCTCCCCACATTCATATGCTCCCTAGTCTAGTTTTAGAGTCTCATGATTTGATTTTCTATTTTTTTGAGATCAAAAGCAAATTTAGTTTGTTATGATTTTACATCTGCATTTTTGACATGTTTCAAGGTGGTCAACTTTGACCCCTAATACCTCATGAAAACTGATGATTGAACAAAATACCTCTTGTGCACATGCTCAATGGACCTAACTGAGCTTGTATTTCCATTGGCAGCTTCTTAGAAGGTGATTTGATATTTTTTCAAGAAGGTGATTGGGTGAGTTTTAATTGGTTTTGAATAGGTGCAGTTGCATAAATGTCTAACTAGGCAACTTTGACATTGAATATATTGCACCTCATGACCTATTTTTTCCAGCCACTTGTTGCATCCCATTCTTGGGTCAAATTTCTACATGCTTGTGGATTTTCATAGCTCTAGGAGGTCGTTTGACTAGTTACCGAGGGTGATTCTAGAGGCCACTTGACCTGTTTGGCTCACTGTTTAAATATGCTAGAAAGCAAGTTTTAATGGCAACCCAGTTCATTTTTTTCATGCCAGGAGCATTTAGAAGTTGTCTCATATCAATTGAGCATTAAAAATTGTTTCAAAAAACTTTTTTTAGTTGGGCCAATAAGGGGACCCGACATGAGTCACACAATTTAAGGAAAGCTTTGCATGAAGGGGAATCCAAAAATGGATTTGATTGATTAGTTTTTAGAAAATATTTTTTAGTAGGACAACTTGTTCCCTATGTTGTTGCAAGTTGGAAATATGTAGAGAAGGATGCATTTAAAGGGATGAAGAAGAGAATTTGGCTATCTTTGAGACTCAGTCCAGTACATGAAGGTCTAACATTTGATTATGTTCAAAGTGAAGTGGTAATTATGGATTGTGTAAAAGCAGTGAGGATTGTGCTAATGTACTCTCATTTTGATTTCCAATGAAGTCATACATTTTGTCAATTAATTTCCCAATCTAATGCAATTTAATTTTCTCCATAATTGGATGCATTGATATTCCCTTAAGAAAGGAGTGGAAAATGGTAAAAGTATAATTAAGAATAGAAGGTTCCCCTTTTATTGCTATGATTGTGAATGCATTTATAAATGAAATTAGAATGAAGATGTTGGGTAAGAATGATTGGTGCAATGAGCAAGAAAATAAAGGTTCTTTAAGAGAGGCTTCCTCTAATTCCCCAAGGCACATTCATAGAAATTTGTAAGGCACAAAGGATTCTACGATACCTCAGATTGTGTATGGGTGAAAACTTATCTAGTGTGAAACTTACAATGAAATGGGTATTAAATCTACATTGTTATGCATGTCAGAGCATGTAATACAACCACTTGGAGACCATTGTTTGCAATGAATTGGCTGAGGATTTTCTACATTTAATAAAAGAATGGGAAGCTAAGTCTTGATGTTGAGCCTAAGGCTAATTTAATGGAAGCTTAAGGGAGACTAGAATCCACATGTTGACAAGCAGGCATTGCAATGCTCTCATCACATAAGCCAACTGCATCATGCCTTAGCAATATGTATGGTGACAAAAATACAAAGAGGAAGGTCATGCTGCAATTAAGTTACTGTAGACACCTAAAAATGACCTAGGCCTGCAAGCTCCATTTTTACCACTTTCATCCTAGCATAATTAAGACATTTGATTATGTCCTTGGTCCACATTCGACTATTAATTAAATAATTTATAATTGTTTAATTAATTCATGTTCTTTTATTCTTCATGGTTATTAAATAAATAAATTTTATTTATTTATTAAATACGTCATTAATTGTCTAAGTCTTCCTCTAATTAAATATATTTCTAAATTTGTTTAATTATCTTTATTCATTAATTTTTCTCGATTATTAAATAAATGAATTTCAATTATTTATTTGATGTCACTAATCCTCATAATTAAATGAATTTATGGATTTATTTAATTAATTAGTCTTATTTGTTAAATTAAATAATTAAATTTAATTATTTAATTGCCAAATTTGATATTTCTCTCATTTTAAATAAATTAAATTATTTAAAATGTCATCTCATTCTTAACTGTCAGCTCGTTTTGGTAAATAATCTCAAAATTGATTATTTATTATTTCACTCAGTTCACATTTGGAATTAATTTAATTCCAAATTGGTAACTTTCCTCCAGAAGTCAAGTGATCGGGCAGGTTCTTGATCTTTCCAAAATTGATCTTCAGTCTGGTCTTTATCTTCTTCATTTTCAAAAATCTTTATTTTCAAATTAGTTTTTTCATTTATTCTCCACCGTCGATCCGATTCTTTGAGATATTATCTTGACCATTCAATTAATGAATTTTCCCTAACCCTAATTAGGGATTCTCAAATTTAGTTTGGACCTTTCATTTTAGGTTTTGGTCGGAATGCAATCTCGTCCGTCCATTCAAAATGGCATTTTCTATAAAATGTGATTTTTCTCTCATTTCTAGATGACGCACATAGATTACAATATTCTAGCATATTAATACTTAGATTAATTTGGCATTTTAGAGTCATTTTTATCATAGTCATTTAGGCATAGGCATTAGGCATTTGTGCAAATCCTTCAAAGCTTGGTGTAGGACAAGACATCTATTTGCAGATTGCTCATGCAACGAATCTGAGGGAAAAATATCATCCAACAAGTAAGAAGGTACTATCAAGGTGAATCATGTAAACTCATGCGAATCAAAGGTATAATTGTTCTTGTTTTCATTGTTCTTGATAGGATCTTTGGATTATATGCTTTATGTGTTAGTTTATCTCACAATCTAATCCAAAAATAAATCCATTGATACATTTGGTGAACTTGACATGTTTTAACACATTTTGAGAAATCTTGGAGTTTGATTCTTTTGTTGCAGGTTTTGTTTGTTTTTTGTTGCAGGTTTGGCATCATTGTGGATAAAGCCCTAGTTTCCAAAGACTCAACCATAACTTTAAAATGGATATATATTTTCTCACACAATTTTTTGTGCAGATTGGGGACAACATCACACACTTCTATTCCAAAAATCAGATTTTTTGAATCTATTTTCAGTTTTTTATTATTTTTTTTCTTTTTTTCATGAAAAAATAATTTCGAGAGAAAATAATCAAATTTTTTAGATATGTTTATATTTCTAACAAGCACTCTAAATTTTAATAGGGGTCTATTCTTTATCTTTTAAATTTGGATGCAAAATTGTTAGTCAAACAATAGATCTTTTCAAATTGGGTCTTAAAAAAGATTTGATTATATCTCACACACAATTGTAGACCTACTCACAAAATTTGTTTTGCAGATTTGGGATGACATCAGATGACTTCAGTCCAAAAATAAGAATTTTTGGAGCTGTTTTGTATTTTTAATAATTTTTTTATGATTTTTCATAAAAAATTAATTTAAGGTGCAAAACAAAAAATATTTCTGATTTATTTACATTTTTGAAAACCTCTTGAGATTTTAGATAGGATTTATTCTCTATATTTTTCATTTTACTATCAAAAAATTTCTAAAAATCAGATTTGTCTTGACTAGCTAACCCTCTAATAGTAGTGATCAAGTATCTTGTTAGGGTTTGTTGTTGGTTTTATGCATGTGCAGAAAATAAACACTTCAAAGTACACATTGGATCATGTGGAAAAAAATGACGCATCTAACTATTTTTGTAGATTGATAGTCGAAGATCATTATCAAACTACTAATGTGTGGTCTTGCAGGTTCGAACATCAAAGACTAAACATAAAAACAATGTGTTTTTCTTTTTTAGTATAATACACATTTCCTTTGGTGAAATTAAAATGAACTTGTCTTTCTAGTATGTCTGAGTGTGTTTGCAAAATGGTAGGTGACTATTCTCTCACCTTGTGAAAACTCGGTGATCAGAAAACCAGACCCATTTTTATCTGTTTTTAACCCCACGACTTAGTATATCGGAATATCCTCTCCCCTTGCACTTTCAGGTGATCTTGGGTGTAAGAGAAATGGTTACTAACTCTAGAAATTGGGCCTGCCTAGGGATTTCATCACCCCAACATGACTCAAACCAGAAACGGAGCTAAGGCCAAGCTACCCCCGACCAGTATATAAATGTGAATCTTAAGGGAAAACCTAAGATTACGAGTGCGGATGTGTCATACGGACAAAGTAGTACTCCCTTAAACCCTGTTGAGCTTAACCTCTTCAGGCTAGAGTGCCACCTAATTGGTGATTAATCACTTGCCCCATGTATGACCACTCAAACGGGGGTCCCGAATTAAACACCTTTGTGTAGTAAGCCAAAAACCTTCTATTTTCTAGCGCAGCACCGGTCGGTGTGAAGACATCCACACTTTCGCAGTCTATAGTAGAGGTGATCAATCTGCCATGGGAGTTTCATGGGGGTTGGAAGCTTGGTTGGCCTAAGAAGAGAGTGCACTATAAGGGGGATCCCGTGCAGCCAAGCTTCTGAATTCACACACTACAGATATGCGGTTAGGGAAACCCACGTGGAATCTAGCGAATATTGTCCTGGCCTAACCATAGGATTGTACTTGTCTCATGTGTGCTTGCTTATAGTCAAAATATCGTGCTTGCAAGTTTTTTCTAGATACTGAAAAAAACCAAACAATGGTCAAACATTGGACCTTTTCTGATCCATTTCACAACATGAACATGCAATCTTCCATGAACATGTCATCTTCATCACAAATTTTTTTTGAGCCATTAATAAAAAGAGACCAGAATGGACGAGTATATGTAGAAGACTTAGAAGCTGCAGCGCAAAACCCTGATATAGCCTCCTTTGGAAAAAAATCAGTCTTACAAGACCCTCAAAGGTATCTAGCCATGCTTTTGGACCAAGGGGCTAAGTTACCACAAGGATTTGACATAAATACTTTGCCACCTCCATCCATCTACCCTCACCATCAACAGTCACTTGACATAAATCCTACCAATAATTCACAACAAACGTCCACTTATCACCCTTATCCTAACCTTGACAAGGGAAGCCAACTATCAACTAGTCCATTCCAAACCTCCACGTCATATTTTGACCATTCACTTATCAATCTCGTCCAAGTCTACATGCCTTATCAACTATCTACCAACACATGTCATGCCCACACATCATACCATATCGATTCGGTCCAAGTCTCCACATCCCATTTTAGTCAACCTTACTACAATCCAGTCCAAGTCCCTATCTCATATCCTATGTCATTACCAACTAATATAGTTGAAGTATCCATGTCACATCCTATGCCGCCACACCCTAATCCAGTCCAACAATCCATGTCATATCCGGTCCAAGACTCCATGTCATATCTGGTCCAAGTCTCCATGTCATACCCTAGTCCTTCACATACTAGTCTAGTCCAAGTCCCCATGCCCTATCCTATTCCGTCATTCATTAATCCTTTTCAGGTCATCCCCTCACAAGCCACATCTAGTCATGAAAATTATGTCACTACTCAAAGTCAAATCCCATTTAATAAACTTGAGGATACATGTCAAAATGAAAGCCCAAAGCATGACCTTATAATGTCACCCTCATGTCAAGAACAAGGTAGTTCATCCCATGACCCTATCTTTCAATCCATCCATGAAGTCCTTCAAGACAATCATGACATCCAAAACAAACCTCTCCTTGACAACGACTCTATTTCTGACTATATCTTCCATGACAACCCCATCTTTGACCAAGACCCTACCATTGACTAAGAAGTCCAAAATGATCCACTCCTTGACCTTTACGCCATTCATGATCAAACACTTTCTGACCTTACAAAGGCCTCGACTATTGACACTTCCCATGATGAGACACTTGCCTCCATGGGACACATAGATGATATTCCTCCAGAACAAGAATCTTCCACTAGGGACATGCTTGCATATGATCAAGTTATAGCTAAAATCATGGGACTCTATGACACTAAACATAATGATGGCTTTGACGTTACCTTGGAAGCACCAACAGAATCATCTGAACCTAACATGTCACAAGATCAGACCAAAGATATTAGTCAGAAATATGTCCAGCATGACAATGAAGTTAAGACACTTTATCAACTAGGGTCATCTATCTTTGTCAAAGTAGGATTTCTTGCAGATGAAAATATTACAAGTGACAGTATCCACATACCTAATGATGGGTTAGCATCTTGCTTTCAAAACATCAAATACCCCATCGCAAATAGAATCTGTCAAAGCATGTAATATCAAGGCAAAGGACTAGGTATACACAAGCAAGGCATTCTAGAACCAATACAACTTCAGGAAAATTACAGACATCAAGGTCTTGGCTATTCCTCAAATAACAAATCAAATGATGTCAGTGGTACCTCCTCGATATTGGGGGCACCTTTGTTAGATACAAATGTCAAAATGGAGTCCATGAGAAATCCTTGTCATAAGGTTGTTGCCATCACCCCTTCCACCCACACCATAAACCATCATTCTCAACATCTTAAACCTTCCCTTTGGAACCAACAAAGACAAAAGTCATCCAAATCAAAAGATCAAAATCAAATGTCAAAGGCCATTGAATCAAACAAAAGGACAAGTGGACAAATGAAATTAAAATGGATCCCAAAGAAAGATGGATCAAACAAAGACACCAAGTCAAATACAAAAGTCAATCACAATGTGGAGCCACAAGACAAGAGGACTCCCACATATAACACATGTCCACCTCCTTCAAAATGGTCATCAATCAAGGCATATAAAAGTGTTGGTTCCAAACACCATCCCTCCAAAATCCGTCATCCACCATCCCAAGTTTGGAAAATAAAAAGTCATTCATCCAAATTTCCAAACAATCTTTCCACGTCTACCATCATTCGTCATAACCCTACATCTAGTTTAAAGTCCAATGATCCCACGTCACAAATCTGTCACATCTTGGCAACAACTCTTTACCACAAGGACTCTCATGGCACTGTATCTCGATGTGCGTATTCTGATAAGGCCAACTCTAGTATTAGAAAGGATCACAAGGACATTGATCAGTTGTATACAAGCGCTACGATCCTAACAAGACAAATCCTTCAGTAAGGTCATTATTGGCATATCATGGCACCAGTCTCTACATCGGCACCGTTAGTGGATTTAGAATAGTCAATGGTAATCTAAAGCATCCAGGCTATCCACAATATCAAAAATACAAAAAAAAAAAAAATTCAAAAAAAAAAAAATCATCACCCTGATGAAAACCTAGCAAATAGGCGTCTTGGTGACACTAAAAAAATCAAAAAGTCAAGAAAATAGTAAAGAGAAAAATTTCATCCAATGGTGAAAACTTGGAAAACAGGCACCTTGGATAAGTACCATGATGAAAACTTGGCAAATAGGCGTCATGTGTAAAATAAATCATCTATGTGGACTCTTACACTTGGGGGCAAGTCGTCTCATCTCCCAGGCCTTCCTCTTGGCATTGGCATCTGACCATTTGTTCCATATCATTTCCATATCATTTCCATTCACTTTCCCACCTATCTTGGTCTTGACATAAAACAAGCACACATAAATCATGCTTTGGGAAAACTCTTGACATGTCTATCCTTCAGTCATACACGATTCACGAAACATCATGTCATTGACCGTCATAGTCTTATTGTCCTTATACGATATAGTCCTTGAAAATCATATGACAATTCCATTACCAAGGCCACCCCCTATCCTTTCATGCCTGTCACCTATCTTGGCTTTCCCTTGTCAAACGGTCTAAGGAAAATCATCATCCCATCTAGTCCTAACCAAGTCATTCCAAATGCAACGAGTCTAATCCATACAAGCACATTATCCAAAATTTTACTTGACTGCATTCCTGGCCTAGCTGTAGACCTCCATACTTTCATCACATTATCGTCATCGTCCTCATGTTGTTTCGGGATGCATCCTTCCCACGTCAAACAACGTTGTCATCACATGTCAATTGGTATTCAGCTTGGTTAGGGGCACAATCATGTTTGTCCTTGGATTCTCATGTGTAGGCATTAGTCATATGCATTTGTCATGATCCTCTTAAATGTCAAAATCCAAAAACATCATAAAACATCAAAAAGACAAAAACATCATAAAATGTCCTAAAAAAGACAAAAAATTATAAAATGTCCTGAAAAAAGACAAAAACATCATAAAATGTCCTGAAGAAAGACCAAAAACATCATAAAATGTCCTGAAGAAAGACATAAAAATCCTAAAATGTCCTAAAGAAAAACACAAAAACATCCAAATCAATGTCAAAATCCTAAAAACGGAGTCAAAGTCAGTCATGTTAGTCAGCCCATGTCATTGTTGAGCTATGTTGTCTTTGCGCATTTGCTACGTAGGCAAGGCCATCAATTGATGAGTCCCTGAGACTTAGGTCAGTCCTTTTAGGTTGGTTCGAATAAAATCATGGCATTTGTCACAATCATCACATCGGTCAAATAAGTTAGACATAGTCAAACTCAGACATAAGATAGTCATTCGAAACATCAATGTCAAAATTGGTCAAAACCAGACAGCATGGTCCAATCAATCATATAGTCAACATCAATCAACTTGCCAAAACATATTAGTCAAAACAATGTCAGTCTCATCACTCTTTGGTCCTCTTCAGGATGTGTCCTTGGAGTTAGACCTCGTCAAAATTTCCTTTTCCTTTTTCAGGATGTGTCCTTCCTGACAATAAGCCCCGTCAAATGGTCAACACCGTCAAATTGGCAAAACCCTTAAACTGTCAAAACTGTCAAACCGACAAGAAATCAATCTTTGGCAAACAAACATTGGCAAACAAAATTACATAGCTGTTAATCTTTTTGGTCTATCTTGGCTTATCTTTTGACTATCTTGGCTATTTTTTCTTATATTTTTACTGTCTTGTCTTTTTGGTCATGTTACTAGCTACCTCGAGGATGTCCCATGAAGGATTTAGAGGTGCGATGACGTCTCCTAGCCTATTTTATTTTCTTTGACTACTATTTGTGGATTGTCTTGACAAAAAGACTGGGGCAACTTCGCCCTTAGTATAAGTTAGGACATTCCTTGTTTGTGACTATCTGTTTTTCAAATGAATGACCTTGCACACCTTGGTCTATGTCATATCATGGTGTTTGTTGTCCATTTGTGTCATTTTACTACCCAATGATGATTAAGAGCAATAAATATTAAAGTCCTATGGAAATTTTTTGAAGGATGTGGTCTAGGAACTAACATGCATCTTCTTTAGTCTTGTCATCTTCTCTCGCCCATCTCATATAGGCATTGCATCCATATCATCATCCATATCTTTTTCATTAACATTTCTTTGTCTCTTCATATTCTAGTCTTCTTATTAATTTTGAGAGCACACCCATGTTCTTGGAACCTGTCTGTCCTCTCAAGGGGGCATACCGTAACCCTCCTCATCATTCTTCCTCATCTTATTTTGCACTGGGGCATTTTTTTGACTTATTTTCTTTGTCACAATGTGACATGCTACATTATGACAAAGAGGGGCAAAATGTAGACACCTAAAAATGACCTAGGCCTGCAAGCTCCATTTTTACCACTTTCATCCTAGCATAATTAAGACATTTGATTATGTCCTTGGTCCACATTCGACTATTAATTAAATAATTTATAATTGTTTAATTAATTCATGTTCTTTTATTCTTCATGGTTATTAAATAAATAAATTTCATTTATTTATTAAATACGTCATTAATTGTCTAAGTCTTCCTCTAATTAAATAAATTTCTAAATTTGTTTAATTATCTTTATTCATTAATTCTTCCCGATTATTAAATAAATGAATTTCATTTATTTATTTAATATGTCACTAATCCTCATAATTAAATGAATTTATGGATTTATTTAATTAATTAGTCTTAATTGCTAAATTAAATAATTAAATTTAATTATTTAATTGCCAAATTTGATATTCCTCTCATTTTAAATAAATTAAATTATTTAAAATGTCATCTCATTCTTAACTGTCAGCTCGTTTTGGTAAATAATCTCAAAATTGATTATTTATTATTTCACTCAGTTCACATTTGGAATTAATTTAATTCCAAATTGGTAACTTTCCTCCAGAAGTCAAGTGATCGGGCAGGTTCTTGATCTTTCCAAAACCGATCTTCAGTTTGGTCTTTATCTTCATTTTCGAAAATCTTTATTTTCAAATTAGTTTCTTCATTTATTCTCCACTGTCGATCCGATTCTCTGAGATATTATCTTGAACGCTCAATTAATGAATTTTCCCTAACCCTAATTAGGGATTCTCAGATTTAGTCTGGACCTTTCATTTTAGGTTTTGGTCGGAATGCAATCCCGTCCGTCCATTCAAAATGGCATTTTCTATAAAATGCTATTTTGCTCTCATTTCTATATGACGTACATAGATTACAATATTATGGCATATTAATACTTAGATTAATTTGAAATTTTAGAGTCATTTTTGTCATAGACATAGGCATAGGCATTTAGATTCAAATCCTTCAAAGCTTGTGTAGGTCTTCATCAAGGAATGCTCGCACATCGAATCTGAGGGCAACACAAATCAGCAAGTTAGAAGGTACTATCAAGGTGAATCATGGAAACTCCTACGAATGAAAGGTATATTTGTTGTTCTTTTTAGTTTTCATTGTTCTTGATAGGTCTTTGGGTTTATTTTATATACTTTATTGATTGATGAATCTAATCCAAAATTTTACCCTTAGTTACAGTTACCATGGGATAAAGTCATAACATTATTTAGCCTTGATTGGTTGTTTGAACAACTACATGATAGTAAGAAGAAGCAAATCTGTTCACATTTGCTAACAAGGTTCAAGTTTCTTGATGTTTTGGATGAAAATATTCATGAAGTATCCATGGCACAACATTGATTAAAACATAGGATTTGGGACATATTTAAAGGAGGGTTAAAACTCGCCAAATGTTGGGAACTTTCCTTGTAGCATGAGAGTATAAAATGGAGATCCAGGTATGACTAATCCAGATATTATAAGTGGAAATTTCACAAAACAGATGATCCAATGAACATGGAAAAACATGTTGAGAGGGCTAGTGGATGGTATTGTATGTGTTGGCATAGGGAATGGAAATGTCCTTGTTGTGCATAGGGCAACCACTACACCAATTAGAGAAGGGTTAATTTGGCATTGCAATGAAAGTTCTTATAGCAATAAAATAATCCAACACAGGAGATGTATGTCTTGGTGTCTCATGCTAGGAGCCACTGGAATTCTACGCTTGCAGTGAAAATGGATCAAAATTGTTCAATATGGCTTCAACAGAAGGGAAGATGGAGTACTAGCTGACTACTACAAGCATTTCCTTTCACTGGCATGACTGAAGAATTTTTTTGAACATGAAGAATAAAAACTAGGGAATTTTTGCCACTATGGTGTATCTCTAGTTCATTTCTCCATTTCCCAAATGGACTAGCGATGGGCGATGTCTTATTTTTATTAGGCATCACTAATTGGTTTTCACTTCTTCACTTTGGACTAATGATGCATGATATGTTGTGGGGAAAGAGTGTTGTGGGCCGATAAATAATGTCAAAGGTGCCGATTAATTATTTATAAAGCCTAATAAATGAAGGTATTCACTATATGATGGTAAAGACAAAATGCATGGGTAATATCTATTTTTCTTGAGAAGATGATTTGTTTAAATCTTTATCATCTTAAAGGACATGGGAGAAAATATAAAGTGGTGAGTATAGAGGCATGGGTAATTTTTTGCCTGGTAAGTGAATTTTCTTAAGTCTTCACCTTTTAAAATGTATAAGGTGAAATGTAAAAAGGGGAAGGTGAGTTAAATTGCTAGATGAAAAATTGATTTTAAACATGAAGTGAAAATATAAAGGGCATGAATGAAATATTTTGTGGCCTAGTAAAATATTCAAAGGTCTCCACCTTTTCTAATTTCTAGAAAATAATATTCTATTGGGAAGTAAAAGAAATATGTACAAGTGAAATATTTTACTTGCTCAGGTGCACGAGCAAGTGGCATGTGAAAATCAATTTGCAAACAGATGAAAATCAAAGTTAAATGGCTCTATTATAAAGTTAGAATACTTTATTTGTTGAAGGTGAATATGCAAAAATGTAGCAAAATAAAAGAGAAAAATTGGCTTCCATCAGAAAATTGATTGCTTGTTTAGTTGTAAGGGAAAACAGGTAGTTGAATTTTTTTTTGAAGAATCAAAGAGTGAATGAAGGAAAAATTTAGAGGCAAAGTTTGTTAGTGCAATTGAGGAGAGGTGATAGAGTTTTTTTCCAGTTTCCAAATCAAAGAAATAATTCCAAGTTCCAATCATCAGATCAATTTTTGAGCTCAATCTTCTTCTTATTCTCTTCTTTTCTCATTTGTAAGGGGTTCCATTTTCTGAAGTTCCGCAAGGCAAGCAGAAGCTCTATAAAATTGTAAAGCTACGGTGAAGTATGACTGCCAGTCATTAATATGAAGTGTTTTTTTATTCCAAATTAAGCTTCGTGAATATATTTTATTCTGTGACTATCTCCATGGATGAGATGCAATACTCTTTTGAATTCAATAATCAAATATTATTTGGGTTTTCATCCACATTTGTTGCATTTGAGTTGCAATTGTTATTGCTTTCTATTTAGTGAATAATGTAATTGCTTTAATGAATGTCAGTTATATTTTTTATTGCCTATTGTTCAAGGGATAGAGTAATTTCTTTAACAAACGTAACATGAGTGTTGTGTTTCCAGGTGGGTTTGTAAGAATGGTTATATGATAAATATTTAGTGGTCTTGTTATCATAATGCGATAAAATTTTGAAAGATATTCAAAACATGTCTAACACTATAGGATGAAGTGTTGGTTATATGAATCCATAGCCCTCTTCTTGGAACTAGTCAATCTTTATGCATCTTGTGTTTTCAGTTTGGTCCCGAATCTTAAAATCAATTCAAACCTTTCAATTCTGTTTTATGGGTTATTTGTATTTGTCATGTTCTCCATTTTGGTTAATGAAATTTACCCAATGTCTTAGCCAACGTTGAGTGATATTTTATGTTTCTTAGCATATTCTTGTGAGAGCATCATCTGTTTAGCAATACCCTATTAAGTGTATATCTAAATCTTTAGGTGTTGCTAAAGGGTCACCCCCTAGGTCCTATAGATCCTGAAGTGTAGGGGAAATGTGTTCCAATCTCATTTCTTGTAAGTTAGCCAAATCCTACACTAAGTTTGAGCATGAAGTGTGGCTTACTTCTAATATTTAGTGAACCGGTCGATTTGGAACACCAACACCTCCCAACCTTCATCAATCGTCTAGAAGGAGTAATTGTGGAGGTAGTTAATAACAAGGTGGAAAATGAAGTGGGAAAGATCTTTGCTTCTCAGAGTGGGATGTGTAGATGTAGAAAGTGTGGCATGGATTAAACGTACCATAGGCTAGTGCTTTCAAGTTAGAGGGAAGTAAATAGAGGAATGTGGATGTTGTGTGGTAACCTCCTCAAGCTAGATGGAACAAGTTGAACTTCGATGAGATTCTAGAGGAAATCTTGGGATATCAGGAGATAGTTGCATAATGAGAAATAGTTAAGGTCGATCATTGGCTATTCAATCAACATCACTACTGGTAGGCATCAACACAGTTGCTAAAATTCATAGCCTTCTTGGGGGCCTATTCTTATGCAAGGACATTGGCATAAAGAAGGTGGTCATAGAAGGGGAATCTATGATTGTAATCTAAGCCTTGAAAATGAGAAGATTGCTAAATTGGAAGGTCCAACCTCTCTTGGACAATGCAATCAATGCTTTGTAGGGATTCAATTTCTTTGAGCTTCGTCACATCTACATCGAAGCAAATGTAGAGGTTGAAAAATTAGAAAATGAAGGAGCGGATGGGCACAAAAGAATAACAAAATTTGATTCTCCACTTAAGCTCTAGGGGCTACAACTCTCGTGGTGGCCATGGTGTTGGAAGTGTCATGTCTTTGAGGGTGAGGCTCAGGAAATTTGGGCCTAGCTAGTGTGTTGGTGTCGTGTGATGGAGTATAAAAATTTCATTAAATGTTGGGGCTCGACAGTGTCTCGGGCATGTGGAATGGAATGACTAAGTGCGTTCATTAATGCCAAAGCATTTATTATGGTCTGAAGTGATTTATCCTCACATGGATTATGGGAAGGATTAATTCTATAAACCTCACTTATGGCTACATTTAGCTCTACCTTTCTCTATTGTTGGGCCATCATGGAGATTCTTGTAAGCTTGCATGCAATGCACTAGCTTTGGGATTTCTAGGGATACATCCCATATAACAAATTGAAATCAATTCAGAGGGATTGGGACTTCCTAATGCTTGGAGCAACACAATTGCTACTAGGAAGAGGATATATGGAGAATGTTGAACCCTAGCACACAAATTATGATATAGCATTGAGGTTCGTGGCTACCCTTTTAGACTTGGAAGTTACCAAGGTCATCACCTTGCTGATGGCACACAAGCTCTTGATGGGAAATCTACTTGGAGGGATAGATGACACAATCATCATTACAGAGTTGGGAATTGGGCTTCCATGACCAAGAGACATGCATAGGGCTTTCATACTAGGGGTGTATGTGAAGAGATATCCATTTATACTAGATTTAAAGTGAGAGGATTTGGAGGAGCACAAGTAGAAGGAAAGGAGTAGGCTTATCTTCCTCAAACACCACCTTTTTCTAGAATTTTTGGGAGGGGTCAACTGGAGGTGGCACTTCTGCGAGTACCTAGTGGCTAAAGGTATTGAGTTTGAAGAGTGAATTGTTTGGTGTATTAATTTTTAGTGTTTTGGGTCATTGTGTTTGGTACTGTCTCAATAGTCTCGACATGGCTGGTTTGTATTCTACATTGGTATGGAGGTTTTTTTTCTTGTGTAGGTTGGGTTAGCACAATACTATTCTCATCTAGCACTATAACTGATTGGGTGTATCTTGAAATCCAGAGGATCAACAATGAGATGGTCAGGGGTTAGGGGATGGTTGGATATAGTTTTTTGGTAATTCTCACTATGTAGTGATTGGAACATGGTCATCTAAACAAAATGTAATATCTTTTGATAATTTAATACAAACTCTTTATTTATGTACCAAAAAATATTATGTATGGAAGAAGGTGAATTAGTGATAAAATGTTACTTGCAAGCACGAGACATTTTTCAGTGTCTACATTTTTCCCCACTTTGAAACACTATGATTTTGAATGTTGTGTCAAAGAATAACCAAAAAAAATTGGCTCAAAATTTCCCTAATGTGCCCCGATAGATGCTAGATAGGATTATGCCCCCTCAAGAAAATTGACAAATTTTTAAAAAATTCCAAACAAATTGGCAAGTTTATCGATAAGCTAATTAGATAGG
Organism: Sequoia sempervirens; assembly: GCA_007258455.2. Lineage (NCBI taxonomy): Eukaryota > Viridiplantae > Streptophyta > Pinopsida > Cupressales > Cupressaceae > Sequoia > Sequoia sempervirens. The sequence continues at coordinate 1,263 of VDFB02349472.1, read as the reverse complement.
CGCAAATACATTAGCGATGAAAAGCTAGGCTCAAAAGGTGATCTAGGGCTTGATATTTGGGTGCAAAGGAAAAATTTGATGTGGCCAGTTATGTAGGTAGGGTACCTATTAGGTCAAATTAGGATATAAATATACCCTAGCAGGGTGAAAATAGGTCATTTGTGCACTTTTTCTTTAGGATTTTAGGAGCTTTGGTTTGAGATTTGTTGTAGAGCTATTACCAAAATGTCACATATACTAGTCGTTGCACACCACAAATACAAAGTATGATCATATGGATGTGAGGAGGGCTTGGGGGATGCGGTATGTATCTAACCTTGGTTTATGATTTTTTAGGTAGATTTTAGGGCTCAAAGAAGGGAAAACATATGCAATGCAGTTTCTAAATACAACTATTATTACATTTTCCACAACATTGGTGTTGTACTCTCGATAGTAAATTAACGTTACCCATTATTTTACGACAATGTGTTAGCTCTCAAAAACAATTGGAATGCCTTAAGAAGCGACCAATCATAACGATAGCGGGTAACAGACAAGGTCAAGAGTACTCAACCTTCTACTCTTCAGGTGCTACTAAACCTAGGCGGGTGTACCTTTCTAAATGAAGCAGACTTGACTTATGGTTATCCTTCTTGCAATGATTTGTCCACAATGTTAGATGCAAGTGAACAAATGAATTCAAGTGCAATAGCAATCTTCTTAATCTAAATCCTAAAATTCTCAATTAATAGATATAAAGAGAATAAATGAATCTTAATGATGAAACTACAGAGACCAGTGCCTTATTGGGTATGCGGAGTCAAATGAAATCAAGATGAGCAACACTCTCTGGAGAAAACTCAAATTATCTGGCATACATTTTGCTTACAACGGCTATAAGCATGCAATACTATAACTACCGCTCTACTTTCGTAAATCGGATAGATCTCGGTCTTGTACGATCAACTAAAATGATTTAATCTTTGTAAGAAAGAACCAATTGATTAATCTACAAATGCAACAAATGTGCATTGATAAATTGAACATAAACTTGTTATGTCGAATTTAAACAACAGCATCAATCTTGGAGACAACTTAGCGATTATTTTCATTGAATTCAATAGACAATTGACACCAGAAAAATGTAGCAACATCAACTGATTTTCATAAATACCTCCATTTTGAAAACATGCATCAATAGTCTCTGATCTAAGAATTTTATTCTACTGTATCTACTTGTTATGTATCGAATATCTAATAGCTGATCTTTTACAATTACAA
>VDFB02349471.1:0-22052 GCA_007258455.2 Sequoia sempervirens | reverse complement strand
AGTGTTGGGAATTGATTTGAGAAGCTGGATTGAACTATAGGTGAAGGCTACACTGTCATCACTTTGGGAAAAGCAAATACAGGCATGGGATATTCTTCTACTATTTATTTGCAAGAATTAATATGCTGCTTGAATTGTATTTTTTGTCTGTGCATAGGAAGTGAATATGTTTGTCTTCTGAGAAAGGAAAAAGGATGTATTCTAGCTATGTTAAACAATATTTGTATGTAAGATCTCCATAATAGGAGAATGTTGTTTGCAATAGCGATTATTTACTAGGTTTGAATGACTGCAAGAGTCACTTGAAGTTCAACCAACTAAGTTATTTGTTTAACTCGGAAAAGCTTGTGTTACTCCTTGGATAGTATTCCAGTATTGGGAGGGAACTTGTGTACTTACTTGCTAAGTAGATTCATTTCTAGTAGTGTAATATGTTGTAGGTTAGTCTGGGATACGAATTATCCATTGAAGGACAATACCTATGAGTAGTGTAAGATAGCCTTAAGTCAAATCGGCCCTGAATAGTGTACATGACAAATGACCCTTAGTAGAACATACTGAATGAAACACTTTGGCCAAAGTAGTGCAATATACGAGATCCACTTAGACTATGTCATACTTGAGACTACACTGTCAGTTCACCGTGATCTCGTATTACATACTAGTTCGAGAATGTCATGTTACTAAAGGATCTAGTTATGTAGGACACAACACTATGCTCAGTTGGTTGTCGTTATCGGTTACTCTACCAATCTCTTCGTCGAAGGGAAGGGCCATCTATAGAATGATAGATGTGTGAGGGACCGCATTATGAGTCTGTGGTTGGCGGAAAAGCGCCCGAGTGATGCTTCTCCTCCACAATAGGCGACCGAAGAACCAAGATTTGAAAGGACGGATTCTTGGACCTTCTTACTACTATTTGTTCAAAAGCTCCATGAGCTATGTATGTATTTGTATGCTTTCTTACTCTGATGTATATTGAAAAGAAAAGGAATTCATGTTGAAATATGTTGTACCTTGTTTGGAAATTATCACTAAAAGAAAAGAAAAAATTTATTGCAATGGCTTTATTACTCGTTACCTTTACTTGTTTGGTGTAAAATTAAGAAATTTTTACTTTATGAAAGGGTTAGGTCGTTACAGAGACAGAATTTCGTTTGATGAATGAGTAGCAGTGATCCATGAAAGAGAATGGTTATTGTAAGAGCTATCTTCTAGAAAGGAAATCGCAATTTCAGACCTGTATGAGCCGTCACCTGAAGTTCATTGAAATAAGTCGGTCTTTTTGACAGGGGAGCTGCAAGACCTCAATTGTAACCAATGAATCTGTAGCCAGCACTTAGACACCAATTGTAATTCTGAACCGTCGAATGCAAGAAATTTAGGAGCATTCATTTTATTGCAAATAATACCATCCGTGAGAATTGAGCTTTAAAGTGTGTATCGTGTGCACCGATAAAGGCAATTCAATTAATTAAATCATTTATCGGTAGCTGTTAGTAACAAGTAGCAAGAAGCGGTGTTATTCATTCTTGTAACTGTCACGACAAAACTTCTTGGTGAGTTGTCAAGAGTTCTAAAAAGTCTAATAAGGCCAATAAATCAAGGAAGTAAACTGACGCCACGAATTCTGGGAAGCTCCAAATGCATCTTAAGAGACAAAGGGAAGCAGCCAAATAATGACAGAGTAAATTAGCCACTACTCAAGACAAGAAGACGGGTAATGAAGAATAATCAAGACAGACGAATTATTGGAAATCGGGCTCAGCTACCGCTTAAACTAGAAGTCAAATTCAAGGGAGTATCGGGTGGCCCTCTCAAAAGTTACAGATTCGAAGTCTTTGTAACAATTCTTGTAATTGCTCCCAGGTTAGCATTCTTCTTTAATTTCTGAAGTTGGTATCCCCTTTGTAAGACAAATATTAGCTGCAATATATATTAATAAAGGAAGTGAGGAGTTATCCGATTATGTGACTTAATGTTGGCATTGTATGGTGTTAATTTTAACAATCAAATTCAAATAGACGTATTGAACATTATATATATGAATTGGATGTTATATCATCAATGTACCAGTGATTGACATTTGATGCTTAGACTATGTTGCCTTAAGTTTACTGTAGGGTATCGTTGCTATGTGTGTATTGGGAAAAAACTTTAATTTGGTTCAGAACAGCATTAGCCTTTCGGTAAACTATTTGACAAAATGCTTGCCCTTTCTAGATCAATTGGTTAAGTGTTTGACGAAATGTCAATCCGTCAAACACTCTAAATCGAAAAATCTTGTCCAATTTGGGGTAGCATCTTACAGAGTTTGTTGCTACTAAAACTTTTAGGACTGCGATCAATAATGACTCATTGATCAAGTTGGGGGCTTCTTTAGTTTATAATCAAGGAGATAGTGAAGGGGAAATAGAGCTTGAAGACCACAGGACCCTTGATGATGAAAAGTTTAAAGAGGTTATCAAATTCAAATCAAATTTACCTCTTTATGCAGCTGATTGTAAACAAAGGCTCGGAAGATTGGTAGAATCTGATCCTCTTCACGACCTTGAGTATTTCTGGTTGTTGGATGGTGAAAGACAAGAGTATTGGAGCAGCTATGAGGGCAGCGAAAACAAGAAACAAAAGTCTGATTTTGAAATGCATCCTCTCAGCAGTTCACCATCCTCGCACATTTATGAGTGGGAAAGTCAATTCATGAAATCCATTGAGGATGAGATGCATGTCCTATTCAGATTTGACCACTCACATAGTTTGATTGAAGAGAGACAAGAAGGAGTTAGGGATGGAGTCACTCTCTTTAATCTGCAATTCATTAAAGACTCCTTAGAGATTATGAAATTAGAGTTTCTATGCCGGATTAAAGATCGGGATTACACCTACGAATTCACAAAGAAGACCATTGGTGCATTTCAAGGGAGTGAGAAAAAGGTTGATAAGCTTACTCTGGAGCTTGAATCAACGAAGTGCATGTTAGAGGTTGCTCAGTTGGGTGTCATGGAGGTAGAAGACCAGCTAGTTGATTTCGAACATCCCAGGAATGATAAGGACGAGTTACACTCTGTGATTGATAATCTTCCAAGCTTGCTTGTAAGTGAATGCATAAGGGGTGTAGAGGATTCAGTCTCCATTTGGGAAGTGTTGATCCATGATGACTTCTCCATCTTTGACACCAAGGTGTTGTCAAAACATGCTATGGTAGCTACTAAAGGTTTATTAACAACAGCAAGGAGTAAAGATTTCAGATTGGTTACTCATGAAGTTTGGGAGATGGATTTGAAGCCAATGATTGTTCCTTATTCCTTTGTTTTTGAAGCTATCATGGTTTGGCTTCATGGGTTCTCTAGAAAAGACACCAACTTCTTGAGTTTGTACTTGGTTTTGATTAGTACTCAGGGGCATGTTGAGTATTCTTTCCAATGTGTTAAATATCACTTTTGGTTGGGTATCCATGCTTGGGATCCTCAACATGGTTTGAAGAAGATCAATACGTGTGGAAAGAAGGATTCTTGGAGCGATAAGCATCAAATTATCAGACTTTTGGTTGCTATCTCTTGTTTTACCAGCCATTCAAAGATTTCCTTTGTTCAACTACTAGTGGATTGGAGAGGTATTTTGAGCAAAGGATGGTATAATGTGGTGCTGGAATCTTTAGAGAGGTTGTTACCAGCTTTGTTCATGAACAGCTATGCCTATCTTATTGAAGATGATTCATGTAACAGCTGCTGCTTACTTTCTGGGATGCTGATTTTCCATAAATCAGATCTCAAGATGATTAAATCAGACCTGATAGGTAGTTGGTGTATTCATTTTCAGACCATTCAGTCTCTTATTAGGATGGATTTTGAGCCTCAAATGAGAAAGAGAATGATTCAGTGCAGCCAAAATTCGTGTATGGGATGTTCTCCAACGTCAACCAGTGGCCTTCTCTGCATTTTCTCCTATACTAATGTTTGGGGCAGCGAGTTTGTAACTGATTTGGTTCACCAGTTGGAGACTCTTGAAGTGAAATTTACAAGTTTTTCTTCGAGTCCTCTCAGTTATATCAGTTAGTTTCAAAGAAGGCATTATATATCCTCATGGAATTTTGAGGATGTGATTGTGGAACTTTGGCAAAGAGTTGTTTTTCTCTTTGCAAGAGGTGTTGGAAGAGACACATATGTTGTTGTGACTCTATTTGACGCTATGAGGAGTTATGATGAGGAGCATGTTTTTGAGTTGAGTTATGGTTAGATTTTGGTATTACAGATTTTGACTCCTCGGAGTTTTCAAGACATGGAATGCTGCAGGATTATGACTTCAGTTCCTTCAGGACTATCAGTTTAAGCCGCGTGTTTAGAAGGAGGACAGAACAGTCTTGGAATATTGGATATGTTTATGTGATCAGTGTGGTGCAGCATCAGCATGGTGGGTCTTTACAAAGACGGATTTGGGACCCTAGAATCCTACTTGGCATAGCAAGGATCAAACTGTTTTCTTGGAGTGTGGTGGCATTGCTTGAGGACAAGCAATTTTGGGAAGGACGGACTGTAATGTCCCCAATTTAGCCATACGCTCTTTTGTGATTGATAGCCTATTTCCGGAGGCCCATAGGCTAGTCATAAGTGCAAATTAGTGTTTCCTATTTTGTAAGAGGTTTTACATGAGCTTTCAAAGGTTTGCATATGAGATTTTTTGATGCATGTCTAGTGGAGCTTTCTGGGTTTTTGGAGAGCTTCAAGATGAGGTAACATGCATGACAAGAAAATGACATGCATTTTAGGCAGATACCTTGCATGCAAGAAAGGTTTCTGGGTTTTTCTGGGTTTTTGCCAAGCACTTACTATTTTTAGTAAGTCATGATGGTTGTCTGGTTTGTGCTCAAAAGGCATTTGGGAACACTTACTATTTATAGCAGTTTGCTATTTTTAGTAAGTTCTATTTGTAGCAGTCTCATCCTAGCAGCAGCTCAGTCATCTCCGGTCATCTTTCTATTTCGGGCAATGTCATGTTGGTAGCAGTTCAGTGTGCTTTCTACTTCAGGCAAGGCAGTTGAATATTTTTGGTTTTGGCTTTTGGAGGTGAATTTTGGAGAAATGAATTATTTAAGTCATTTAATTATTATAATGTGATTTTGACCGCTTGGCCTAGCACGATGACTTAATGTTGTTTTAAAAGGGGGACTATGAGGGTGGATGCCTCATTAAGAGGAATTTTAATATTTCAAATGTTAATTATCTCCTCTTGTGCCTTGGATGCCTAAATGGAGGAGGATTAAGTGATTTAAAAGTTAAAATATTTCAAAAAATGAGTTGGGGGTCCCATTTGGAGGGAAAAGGAGGAAGTTGAAGAGTCACCTCAAGTTCTATTTAAGAAGGCCATTGCTCATTCTTTTAGTATCCATTGTTTATCATATTGAATTGCTACCGAATTGGTTTCAAGCTTATGGCTCCAAGGAATGCATACCTCCTAGCAAGGATTCAGTTTCGTGTTTGAAAGATAACACCTAGCTGATTGTGAGACTGCTTCTCATTCAGAGATTGCAGATTGAGCATCGTTGATATTAGTTTCTGAAGTTATTTCTGATTTCCAGGTTGCTGGTTCACGTATGGCTGAAGGAGATTTTCAATCATAGATCATTGTGTGATTTTGTTTTGCTTTTGGGTATTTGCTCATTCCATTTCTATGCACTAGGCGTCCCTTGTTGCACATTTTCAGATTTTATTTTGGAGCATTTAATTTTCTAGAGAAGTCGCCCTTCTCCTTGGGCCATACCTTCTCTCTAGCTTGGCATTGGGAATCGTGCTCTTCATTTGGTGGCTGTTTTGTATTGTCAATCTCATGCTTGTTGATCGCCTTGCTTCTAATGAGTGTTTGTTATCATTTTGGGGTGCATTGGAGGAGTTTTGTGAGAGAAATGAGTATTTTGATGGGTGTATAGGTTGTTGGTCTGAGTTACAGTTTGCTGGTTATTTATATCAGACCAAGATATTTCCATTTCATGCTTAAATTCCTTGTTTCTATTCATGTTTGTGATTGGAGATATTGTGGAATCATTGTATTGAAGTTGGAGCAAATTTCATTGTAAAATGCACATTGTAATAGCTAGTTTCAGTAGTACTGAATCAGCCTCTTTATCTTTGGCATATTTCATTTTGTACCTCATACTCCCGCTGAATAAGTGGTTGAGTTTCCTTTATTTCAGTTTTAGTACTCCCGCTGAATAAGTCGTTGAGTTTTCAGTTTAAATAATTGTAATAATTTCCCCCCACTGAATAAGTGGTAGAGCGGAATTCATGGTCGGTTCACCGCCTACACTTTCATTTCCAGCATTGTAATTTCAGTTTAGTTTATTGCGACCGATCCCTGGCACCATATGCTATCACCTCACCCGCATTGGGATCTTGGTGAACATTCTTTGTGAAGGGTTACTTTCCAAGCTGATTATCTTTGGAGCTAACACTAATCAATGGTGTTTGTGTTGGACTTGTTCTGAAAAATTGGGAAAAAACTAAGGTTCAGTATAGTGGTTCATTACACCAAGCTCAAGCGAAAATAATGAATGGCATCAACTTCAATGAGATCCATGAACATTATGAAAAACAGTAATAGCACAATGGCCTCCATCAAATTCATGTACATCGCATTCATCATTAACTAGTGGAGCAAAGTCATGGTTTTGTTGACAAGCTCAATGTCCTTAAATTTTGTATGGAACCCCGACCAGCCCCTAAAATCATCCATGAAGAGAATTTGCATCTTACGCCCCTAGTCATGGGTTCATCCTAGGTATGCTCGAGCACAGCCCTACCGTCCTAGGTATCCTATGAGGCCAAACTCATTCCCATACCCTAACTCATATTGATTAGTATGGCAATGATGCCCGAAATAAAAGGGCCCTATAACTTAGTTGGTGAGTCTTGGATGATTAGGAAGAGTTGTGAGTGCAAAGCATTACAACATACATGGTTGAAAACTAATGTAAATTGAGTGTAAGGTTACCTTTCAAGAAGACACATACCCTCCCCGTGCATCATCCAAGCCAAGTTTGGTGCCCATCCACTTTGGCTTGAGTATCTTTTTGGGCTCATTTTTCACATTCATAGACTTAGATCCCTGGATAAATTAGCTTTGGGCATGAGAGGTACATTTACTTAGCATTTTACTCTTTTACAAGTATTGCCTCTTTTGGTCCTATTGAGCATCAACAATTTTGGTATGCTAATGTCACTTCAACATCTTTTATCTTTATCAAACCACTCACTCTTTTCTGCTAGTCCTTACCCCTCCTCAGCTTCTTCCCTCAAAGGTGGTGATCATTCACGTTGTCAAAGATGATAGCTACCAACAATATATCCAAGTCACTTATACCTCTCCTACTTGGCCTCTCAACCCCACTCTCACCTTTTATATTGAATATTTATTGCAAATCACATATGGTATCATGATGCAGTCGAATTTGTGAGTCTTATCAAACTGGCAAAATTTGCAGCCAATGCAAATTTAATTTGTCAATTTAATTCATATAAAGTTTACATCGAGACAATGGAAGCAATTTCAATATCCACCAAATCACCACAAACATACCACTTCTATTCAAACTTAAATAACTCTAAAATTTGATTGGCAATTTTATTTATTTATTTCTCAACCTCAACCTACATTCACTATGCCTCGTTCTCCTTTATTATTCATGGTTGTGCAGCAAGTTAAACATTCAAATAAATGAAATACTTCCAAACTAAAAGTTTTACAAAGAAAACAATGCATCATATTATGACATCCTCTATTTCTCTCTACATCATTCTTTTACTACTTCACTTGCCTCTTCCCTGTAATTTTGAAATCTAATTAATCTGCAACAAAGGTGGCTTTCTTTTGGCAAAATCCATGGCTTCCTCTTATTTGGCGTCCCCTCTTTCTTCCCCTCCAAATGTGCACCAAAAATGGCACCTTTATCTATTTAAACTTCTACCTATTTCCTCACTTCTTTTCCCTCTCTTCTTCACACTACCATCCCTCTCTCTCATGTTGCTGACTTCTTTTTTCTTTGATTTGTTTGCAAATTCCTATCTTCAGTGATGGCACGCCTGCTTATCTTTTCCTATCTACAAAAATATAAGAATCAAATATGGGCAGTTTCCACTTGGTTTATTTTCCAATTACATGGTTGTCTTCACATGCCAACCGCACTCCTCTGTAATCTCCTCTCTTCGCAGCCTCCTCTCTCCATTGATGCGACTCCCTTCCTTGTTTCTCTACATACAACTATTTTTCCCAAAGCTGCACACCTTCCTCCTTTGTTTCCTTGTCTTTTAAAACTTCCAGCTCCTTCCCTCCATCTGTGACCCATTCTCTTCCCGCATTTTTATATTCCAATTTTTTAAAATTTTAAACCAGCTTATACCTAGCACGACCCTTAATTTTCCATCCTTTGTATTCATTCCTTCTAAATGCTGCTTTATACACTTGCTCTGTAAATTTTATTATCCAATTTATTTTTAGCTCACATTCTCCTATGCTCCATAAAATTGATTTTAATATTTTTAAATTGTTGCTAAGACCAGCATACATTTGATCTTATGGGGAAGCCCATTCAAACTCAAGGAGAAATTGTTGAAGAAATAAATATCCTATTCCAATGGCCACCGCTAAACAAATTAAATTCATTAGATATGACAACAATAAAAAGTTGAGTCGGAATTTAAAATCGAAATACAACATTTTGTCAACCAATGTCGTTCAACCTCCACCAAAATGAATCACTGAAACCTGATTTAAATTGAACTTTGAAAATTGACCACAAACCCCAAATATGCAGCAACAATTTAAATCGAAACTGAACTGTTTTTTTTTCTTTTCTTTTTTTTTTATTGTTGGGGGGGTGCCGGTGGGGGTGGGCGGCGGGAGGGCGTGATGTGCACCACGAGTTCACTCGGATGCGCTCCTACATATAATTTTTAATGAGCTATGATAGAGATACCATTGCTTATATAGAGACTCTAATGGCTCACTTTCTAGTTTCTTCCACTACATGCTTCAATCTTTTCTTGATGTAGGTTGTTGCCTTAAAGCACAAAGCCTCACACAAGACACTTGGGGCAAGCAAGTTCATTACCTCATTCTTTCAACCTATTGTTGGTATCAAAGGTTAGATGTAATGTCCTCTTCTCACACGTGAGCAATTGTTTAGTCATTAGCTTATTTTCCAAAGTTTTCTAGTAAGCTAATTGGCATTGGAAAAGGGAAAATAATTTAAATAATTAAGTTGTCAAAAAGTTACTTTTCAATATTTTATTTGATAGCATATATTTAATTATTTAAAAAAGAGGTGTTTTAAGTATGCAGATAAAGAGTCACTAAGCTCAAGGTGATGATAAGTGGTCATAAGAACACTTTATATTATTTTATTAAGGGAAAATGCTTTTTCAAAAAAGCAATAAAAAGAAGAAAAGACATTTTTGAAAAAAGCAAAAAAAAAACATTTTTTAGAAAAAGTAAAAAAAGCAAAAACACTTTTTCAAAAATGCAAGAAAAAAAAACTTTTTTTCCTCCAATAGCTCAAAAAAAGTTGGGTCTTGAGAAGAAGGGTTACTGAGTTATTTTTCATTTTCATTTGCTCTAAGCAAGAACTTGAGTTCGTATTTCTTAAGGACGAAAACCCTCCTAGTTGGATATGGTGATTTCACTGTGAGATCGTATTGGTGCTGCAAGCTGAGTTCTCTTTGTATGTTTGGTAAAATGGAAATATTTGATGTACTTTGAGTAAGTTGTGATTGCTAAATGTTACTGATACAATTTTGTTGAAGATTATCACATGTTCTAGGAGGATGTTTGAGATTTTGGTGGGTTGAACTTGTTGTACCAGCAGTATTAATCTATGTTTCAGACCTACAATAGTATATTATGTCTTATTAGTCTGATCTACATCAATTCTAAGAAGAAATAAGAATGTTTTCAGTTGTATTTCAGTTTGGTTGTGTTGGTGTGCATCCAGATACTGGCTACAATTGTGTGGGTAGTGTTTCTACTGTGTTATCAACAGTATATCAATCTGATTTTTGTAATAGCAGTGTTCTGATCAGCATATATGCATCTTTGTTTGGCATTGCAGAGTTCCATTGACCATTGTGAGCTTATATTCCCTTGTTATCTAGTTTTAAGCTAGGTTACCGAATCACTCAAGTTTCCTAGTCGATTCCAGAAACGAAACATTTTTGGTACTGAAACGAAAACGAATCCTTGCAGAATCGCACAAGAATCAATTTTCTACCTGTGGGTTCAATTTCGATTTAACAAAAGCAATTCCAAACGTTTTTCTGGTGACATGGCGATTCAAAAGTGTTTTTTGACCTTTTTTCATCCACCGTTTGACTTTTTCATCGGTTTCCGCATATTTTAGGGCAAAAATGTTTGCCAAAAATGCAGATTTTACGTGTTACTTTGCAAAGGTTTCGTTTCATGATTTATTTCACTTTAGCTGCAATATTTTTGTTACCTTTGCCTTTCCCCACTCGTGACTGCAAAAACGCAAAGCCAGCGACTTTGACAGCACAAAAAAACGCGACAGGAGGAGAAAGTAGAAACCCTTGACACAGAGAAATGCGCAAGGGCATAGAGAAAACACGAGCGCACATAGAGGCGCGAGGGGAGAACAAACGGCACGCAACTAGGTAGGGTTTTTAGTTTTATTTTTCTTTTTTTTTTTAAATAAAAAACTGTTAAAAGTAAAAACATTGTATTTTTAATTTTATTGTTAGTTTAAATTTTAATTTTTTAATGTGTTAGATATAAAATATTTCATAATATATATTATAATATTATATATAATTTTATATATTGATATTTATTTTACAGTTTTAGTATAACTTTTAAAATATAAATTTATAATAATTAATATATATAATATTTAAAATATAATTTTATATATTGATATTTCTGATATTTTTAAAATATAACTTTTACTTATAGTCTTAACTCTTATATAATTAAATTATTAATAAATAATAATATATATAATTTTAAAAATATAATATTCATATATTATAATTATATAATTTAAAAAATTTATAATTATTTTATTGTTCAGAATCTTTGATTTGCACAATTTAGATTTATAAAATTTGGAATTAAATTTTTTTTATAATTTATACAATTTAAGATTTTAATTTAGATCTAAAAAAATTATAATTTATTGTTTAGATTTATATATTCTCTTAACAATTTTTAAATTTCTAATTTCTAATTGCAAGTTTGCACATAGAGATTGTTTCTACTTTCTAAATATCATGTCAGGCAATTCAGCTTCCGTTGGCAATACTAATCCCTCATTCAATATTGACCCCGCTTCACCGCTATGGAGACATGTAGAAATAGTAGAGCAAGTTCCAAGTGGGGGGACTTGTGTTTTGATATGCCTCGGGTGTGAAAAGAAATACACTAGTTCCTATAGTCGGGTGAAAGTGCATTTGTGTGCAATCACTGGGAAGGGAATTAGACCATGTCCAGAAAAAAAAAATACCTATACCACCTACCAAAATAGCAGAATATATTCAGGAGCAAGAGAAAGCAAATGCAAGGGTTCAAAATAGAATGGGTCATCCATTGAGTACAAGAAGGGGCTCAAAGAAGCCACCTACTTCTTCATCTCGCCCACATAGTGATCACCCTGACATTGTAGTAGAAAGACATCCCTTTTTGAGAATAAATGAAGTTGAAAATGTCAATGAGGCTAATGTTTCAAAGAGAGCAAAGGGACCATTGGAGAAGGCATTTAATAATGATGCAACAGAGCTTGTTGACTAGGCCCTTGGAAAATGCCTCTATGCAAATGGTATCTCTTTCAATGTTGTTCGATCACCTTATTGGCAAGACATGATAAGAAAAGCAAATGAAGCTCCAAAGGGGTACACAAGCCCAGGTTATGAGAAGGTGTGTACCACTATATTGTCAAGGGAGGTCAAACATATAGAAAATGTATTAGCTCCCATCAAGGCCTCATGGAAAGAAACAGGTGTGTCTATTATTTCCGATGGATGGAAGGATGCAAGAAATAGACCATTAATTAATGTGATTGCAGTGTTCCCTAAAGGAGCAATGTTTCTAAAAGTTGTGGATTGTGAGGGGTGTTGTACCCTAAATTAAAAATTTTGCTACACTTAGGCATTTTGAAGAAATGGTCAAAAGTCTTGTAAAAACTGTCAAAAAGTTGGAAAATTGAAAACTTGCATGTCATGCATGTTGGTCAAAAACTCAAAATTTTCAAAATTTGAGGATCTGGGTCTGCTCAAAACGACCTTGTCTACAAAATCCAGATCTTAGTTTTTTGGCACTAAAATTTAGGAAAGTTTCTACAAATAGACTTTTTCTGGGTTTTTTGGGGTTTCTTCTCAAATAGATGCTAGCAAAATTTTCTAAAAATAGAAAGTCTAACTCCAACGGTTCAAATTGATTTTGATTGGCTTAAAATACTTCCTCATCAGGCTAGTCCAGTCGAAATCGTCAAAAGATCAGTTTTTCCCTAATGGGTCTATTCTACTTTTTCAGAAGCTTAATCGGAGCTCCGAGACTATCAATGGAGGTTGGTCAAACTGCCAAGTGACAGATTCAAAGTCTCAACACTACACAGAAGATGAGAAATGATGAACATGCACGTAGAATGAAGAATGGAGAGAAGCTGGAAAGTATTGAAAATTGCAAAATTTTGACTAAGCCTGGAGAGTTCAGGCTTCCCAGCTCAATTAAGGTGCCTGGGATTATATGCCTTAGTCATTTTTCAGTCACCAGTTGTCGAGTATGAAGCAGAAAGTGAAGAATGAAGGAAAATTGAAGAAGTTGAAAATAAAAACTATCTCTGGAGAGTAAAGGCGCCCCTGCTAGCCAAGGGCGCCCATCATTTCAAGTTGCTAGATGTTGTTATTAGCGTTTGTGCATTCAAGATAACTTGCTCAAAATCCTCCCAGCTCCGCAATGGATCTATCAACAAGACAATTAGATCACTCTATCAATCAAAATTGTGGATCGAACGAAGAAGTCTCAACACATAAGCAAAATGCAAATCATGAAAAACACAGAAAATATTCTAAGGCTGGAATCTTTGGGCGCCCCAGGTAGCCAGGGGGTGCCTAGGGTTTTGAGCCACCTAATGCAGAGGTTAGGGATTGCAAATGTATTCATTATCTTCAAAATCTGGTCAGCTATCCAGTGTATATCTCAACCTAATCATCGGATTCGTCTATCACCAGCAATTGCAAATCAAACAGAGGAACATAGAATGGAAGATCAAAGTCTGAAGGTTGAAAATCAAGAAAAAAAAATCTAACTCCGGAGATGTTGGGCGCCCCAGGTAGCCAAGGGCGCCCAAGCTTTTGAGAGCCTAAAAGTGCAAATTGGGGTTTGTTACCTCCAGTAGCTTTTCTTTAGACTCAATCCAGCTCTTCAACAAATTCAACGGTGAGCTCATCAGATTTATCAAGCACCAGTTATGTCAGACTAAACGGGGGAGTAAAATCTTGCAAAATGAGGAAAGTCGAAAGCAAAGATGAAAATCTCAAGAAATATTCTAACACTGGGAGACTTGGGCGCCCTAGCTAGCCAGGGGCGCCCAAGGATTTGAGGCCCCAAATCATCTTTTCAGGAGATATAGCTCACAAAAGACCCTCCTCAAAATTCATCAAGCTATCTAGTGAATTTGACAGTCAGTTCATCGGGACAGTCTAGCTCCCGGAATTGCAAATTCATCAGAAGGGTAGAAAACAATGATAAAAGTTGAAGAATATCAAAAATGGCTAACACTGGGAGCCATGGGTGCCCCAGCTAGCCAGGGGCGCCCAACATTTTGAGGGATCAAATGATGCTTTTATCAAATATTGCCTCTAGAACAATCATCCCAGATTCAATCAAGCTACGCAACGGAGCAGTCAGCCAATTCACGGGATTCACCGAACGCCCGGAATTGAGGATCAAACGGAGGTCAAAATCAAGCAAAAAGTTGAAAATGTCATAAAATTGGCTGTCTGCTAAGAAAAAGCGCTCCTAGTCAAGAAGGGTGCCCAAGGCTCAATGCCTTAGGAAAATTTTCAGTTTTCATCATGCATCATTCAAATAATGTCCACATCCAATGAATCTGATCAGGATTGGCTTCAAAGGATTTAAAGCTGGAGAATAAAAGTGTTTTTCTTCCTCAAAATCTATTTAAGAAGGCTTTGAAATTCATTATTCACAAATTTTTGCAAGTGGCATCCAAGAGCAAGAGAGGAGGAAACTTAAAATTTTATTCATTTCAAGATTCGAAGGCCAAAACCCGGTGCTTTTTCATAGTTCATATTTTCCGGATCAGCACACAAAGGGGCTCGCTTTTTCATGCTTTATTTCTCCAAGGCATGAATTTTTAGAAGGGGTCAATATTTTCAAATTTCAACAATCTAGGTTAGCTTGGTTTTCGGTTCTCTACAACTTTGGAGAATTTTTCAACTTTCAAGAACCTACTTTTTCCTCACATGTCCCTAAAATCTTTTGTATTTTCAAAATCTAATCAACTCGGTTCATCCAAAACGTGATTCTGCACAAAACCCAACTCTCAGCTTTTTTCAAGAAAATCCTAAAACTTTAGGGTTTATGCTTTTTCAACCAGCCATCAACAATTTTCAAAATTGGATGATCTATGTCTTTTTGCAACAAGATTCTACACAAAACCCATATCTCAGATTATTTTTGAAAAAATCTGCCCTTTGAAGAAGAAAAATCAGCAAGCTATTTATAGCTTTTTGCAATTCGTCCTAGCGTAGCTTCCAGTTTACTGTCAAAATTCAAGTTTTTCAACATGCAGTACTCTCCCATGGAATTTAGAACCAAGCAGTAGATGGGCGAGAGTTGTTTTGCAGCCTCAAAACAAAAGATGTTGAGAAATGCTTCTCAATACCACCATGGACAAAAAACTTCATCATCTTAGTTGAAGAACGTAAAAAAGTGTGGTATAAGCAAAAGGACAAGTAGCGGAAAAGAGTTGTACAATACTCTTCCATTGAAAAATCAGAAGTGTCAGAAGCATAAAAGCTGCGAAAGATATGCTGATGCAAGAGGATATATTTATAAAAGATCATCACTCTAGTTGTAGAGCCGCCGAAATTAGCAGGATTTGATAAAGCAACTGAAGATGTCAAAGATTTTCCGAGATCAATTGCAGAAGGCGAGGAAATCATGGAAAAGCGGAATTTTGCTATAGATAGTATTGATGCTCCTAATAGAGATGCAGTTTCCAGCTTTTTAGCGGATGTGGTTGAGATTTAAAGCAGCAATGAACTAGAAGCTTTCTCTAAGCTTTCTTTCTATTCTTGACTCGTTCTTATCCATTCATTATAAAGGACAAATATCAAGTTGTAATAGTGGGCACTTTCCCTATTTTTTTTGCTTTCATAGGTTGTTAAATGCTTATCTTGTTTTAGTTTTAGAAATAAAGCTTGCATGTTGGCAAGTCTTAGTTGTAAAAGCAAGGAGATTTTAGGGTTCCCTACTCCTCCGCTTTGTGTATAAATAAGGCCTTCGCCGTGATGTCCCCGCTTTAATAAGGCCAAAAGAGACTGACTTCACCATTTAAACATTAAACTGTCTTTGTTCTTTAAAAGTTTTTATTATTTAATTCAATTAATAATAAAATATGACTCTTTTATTAAAATTCAATGGCCAACCCTTTATTTCTTTTATAAAGTTAAGAGTTCTTTGAACATTTTTGACGGAACTAGCCTTCCAAAGCGAAAATAAACTGCTATGGAACCTAATGTTGTCGACTTATTGGGAGTTTTAAAATCATTGATTTTATGACGGAGATTATGATTTTGGCTTTTGGACTCGGGGAAACCGAGAATGAAATCTCAGAATTCCTAGCCATGAAAGCGACTAAAACCCCCGGCGGCGCCACTACACTTTCTTTGGTTTCCTATCGTGAGCATCTAGAATCGAAGTTTGATGATACTAAAAGACTCATCGCGAGTAATATACCGGTAGTCATTCCTGCCATTTTAATCATTGAAAGCGGAAGTCATAAGGCGCTCCCAACATAGACCTGGTTGTCTTAATTGTAATGCTGGAGTACATATACACATCCGATGACAGACATTTACACACAGCGGATAATAAGGTGCAAAAGATCATTGTTGCTGGTGTCGTGAGATGTATAACGGTTCGGTGTAAGGAGTATCGGAATTATTGATTTTTACCTCTGTTCACATCCACCGTGGTTTTCATTGTGGACATATCAATATTTTCGCCATCCAATAACGGGCAAGCCGAATATAAAAGTTGCTATTGAATCACATCCGTTCACAGGTAATATCGGGCATATTCACGAGAACGCATATTTCCTCGACGGCCTACATGCATGATTAACGCCACGATCTTTGTATAACGCATGAATGGAGGACCGGTTGATGATATTCCCAGAGTAATCGAAAGTATATCGAAACGTGGATGATCTCGTGATTTGCAACGTAGTTATAATCTACCGCCATTGAAGGGTTGTTGGAATCGCTCGAGAATGATCTTGTGAACATTCGATGAAAGTTAAGGAGGCGGTAGCTTACAATTAATCTTGGAATGATCGCGGTTTTCCCTTGATGGAATTTGCCCCGCCGGTGGTATTCGAACATAGTCCCCGGGCGCTTATCGTACTATATATGGTTTTATGTTACCGGGCAATGCTCGAAAAATGCTGATTCATGAAGCATCCAACCATCACGCTAAATAATTCCCGCATGCTATTATATGTTCGTCCAATAATTCATAGAGTTTCAAACAATTGCTGCAATTTCCTCGCAGGCAATTCCTCGCGGCGTTGGTATTTATGTTCAGATATGAGGAAATCTTGCATATGCTGGCCCTGAAACTAGTATATGAAAGACCACTATATTTTGAGTAAACATTCCTGCAATATCCGCTCATATGCTTAAGCATCGGTAATATCCTTGGAAGTCTCAGGATTGATAGCGTTCTCAGAACGGTTCAACTGAAAGTGATGCCCGCGGAAGAACTATTTGACTTAAATGTTTCTCCACTCGTGAAGGAATCTTCATTTACACTCCTAAATAAAATTATAATTGTGTTCCATTCAGTCGCTAAGCAAAACTAATCTCGACATTGTAAGCTTTGAGCACCTACAATTTGAATGAACGCGAAGTATCGCACGGTATGGTAATTTCAGTCCTACTTCATCAGATGTCCTAAGCATTGTCCAGTAAAAATCTAATGAGTACAATTAAGTCTTGGAATGTCTGAAGGTCTGCAATTTAAGCTACTGTGTCAACTATGAACTCGTAATGCTCTATTTGATGTTCTGCTGTGAAGTTGTAATGCTTTGTGTATTCAATAGTGTTGTCTTTCCCTTCCAATAAACTGTGCTTTTATAACCAAATGTGAGTTTCCAATGGACTGACTAAATTCACAACATCAACGGATGTAAGTTCAATCAAGAAAATCAATAAGCAATATTGGAACAGCAATAGAAATCCGGAGCATAGTTATAAATCCAGGTCATTACATTTGCCCATTTAATTTCAACCATGCTTGTGATAACAAAATTCTAAGCCTACTAGTGCCTTCTAATTGTTATTCAATATTGTTCACTTACTATTAGAGCAAATTTGCAAGCCTCTTTTAGCTGCAAGTTATTGTTCAATTCATGTGTTACTTGTGTCAATGTATTATGGTTTGATGGCTAAACTATAAGCCTGTTATTGCTATAATCATGTTGTCCCATAAGTGTAATCTTTGTTACTTGAAATTTTAGAAAATAAAATCTTATGCCTTCTTTGCTGCTCTAATCTACAGTCTTAGATTTCCGTTTTATGTGTTATGCTTATATAATCTTTTTTTCAGCTTGCATTGAAAGTATAGTAGATGTGCGTTGGAAGAAAGTTTGTTTAAGTATTTGTGTCAAAGAATCATTCCTTGTTCATTTCTAACTCTCAAGCTCTAAGTTTACTTGAGTAGTTAGAAACGTCATTAGAGTAGGCTTAGTCGTAGTTGAAATTCAAATGAGAAAATCTCAGCTACAGCACTAGAGTATTATAACCTTGTGCTCTTAGCTGAACAAAAAGATTGGCAAATTAGTTTTAGTTTACTTTCTTTAAGCAACATCAACAAAGAGGGAGCTTCCCCTCCTAATTCGAAGAGCAGTTTATCTATGCATAGCTGTCTGTTTCTAATCCGCATTCCAGAGGTGCGAATTGAAATGCCAACAAGGGGTAGGTAAAGGATGCACAATTTATTGCTGACATACTTATACAATGCATTAATGAAGTGCGACCTCAAAATGCTGTACAATGCAAAGAATTGTAGAGCTGCCGGTATGATAGTTGAGTCACAATTCCAACATATATTTTGGACACCTTGTGAAATGTCCCACCCCAGGCGGACACTTGCTAACTGAATTTCTGCCTTGTGTGATTTGTTTGTTCTTTCAAAGTTTTTGTTTGTTTTGATTTTCAATGAGATAAATACTAGGAAATATACAGAATTGCAAATAACATATACCAATTGCAAAGTATAGAAATGCTTGATAATGAAGCAACAGTCTCAAATCTGATTATACATAGTTTGCATATACAACAAATATTCAAATCAGATTGATATTCTTTCATTGCAAATACAATAAGTCATACCCGAACTCCAAAGCAATTAAATATAAGTCTGAAGCTTAATAACAGCAGGCCTGGAAAACTTTGACAGCAACTGGTATACCCTTGACTTGCATGCCTTGCACAATGCTCAATGATCTCCACCATAAAATCACAGCTGAAATGCTTCTATGACCTAGCCGCCTCAATAGAGGTGAAATGGGGCAAGAAATTTAGGCGTTTCAGCCTAAGGGTAAAATGCCACCCTTATGGTCTATACGGCCTGAGCATTAATGAAGTACGGCCTCAGCTATATTCCCACGTGCTGGTTAAAGATGAATGCTAACTGCAATAAAACCCTCTCTCAACAGTCATAAATCTGCTCACAAGCATAGTTCTTCTAAACCCTTGAATGCTCTTCAAATCTGCTCAATATGATTTCCCACATGCCAAAGAATAGTGTCTTTTAACAGCAATGAAGTGCTCATAAATGATTGTCTTCAATAACTTGAAATCTACACTCCAAACCCTTACAAAATCTAGTGATAATCTCCTCTTTAATGCACAATGTGACTTCTAAGATAAAGCCACCTGAATTAGCAAACCTCAGATGATCTTTCACACCCTCGGAAAGCTTGAAACAAAGAGGAGCTATGCTCTCCAAGATCGATTTGTAGCAAAACCCTAGGTCTCACCTCCAAATGCCAAATTGTCCAAAAAGCTAAGTGTTGAAAAATGATCAAAGATAAATTTCATTTGCTCTTTGATGCCTTATATATTCTCCTCATGAAAAGGCAAGACCTCCAAGGCATATTCCCATCATTAAATCTATTATCTCTTATTTGCTTTTGTTGACTTTAATAAATTTCTCAAATAGGCGCCCAAGTCAAGTCACTTTATTATTTGACTTAAATGCATTTTTTATAATTGACTTTATAACATTAAATAGCTTTTAATAATAAAGTCAAATGAAGCCATTTAATGTCCCCACTTTATAATATTAAATAATCCCCTTTTAATAAAGTCAATAAAACATTTAATGATGTGCACTTTATAATAATTAATTATTATAAAAAGCATTACTTTAATAGTAATTAAAACTCCATAACTCCAATAATAATCCTCATAAATCAATTTCGTTTGCGCCAGGAGGTAGCCCACTGAACTTACTACTCACCAAGGTGCCTTACTAAAAATAGTAAGGTTGGCCTCTATCATCCAACTAACTTACTATAAATAGTAAGTGTATACAAATGAAGCCAGAAACCCCTAAATAACATCCCCTCTGAATAAGCCAAGGATCTGGAGATGCCAAACGCTACAAACTACCAACTGAGATACCAGATATCTCCACAACAGGGCCCTCTAATCACCATTATTAGCCTACGAAGACTCGGTGATAGGCTAAACCTCCAACTCTGATGCTCACTCAAAAAGGGGTCATTACACCTTGTGTCGTGCATTATCTCAATCTCATGCTATAGAAGTTGGGTACAAAAATAGATTGGATCAAACAAGTCCATGTTGAAGCTGAAGAGATCCAAATGTTCATAACAAATCACCACATGTTGCAAGCTATCTTTAGATCATTCTTGCGACTAGAGCTACTGAAGGTAACTCAAACTTCAAACATTGCATTTTTTTAATGTTATGTTTTACTTTAATAATTTATTTAAAATACATACACAATGATTTTAATATTTTAACTATTTAATTTTTATTTTCAAATAGGTGGCAGAGACTAGATTTGCATCCAACACAATCGTCTTGAGACGACTTGTGAAGGTGTGAGGCACTTTCTACTATGGTCATTAGCCAATCATGGTCTATATGGAGGCAATCAAACACTGAAAAGGCAACAAATCTAAAACAAAAGATTCTAGATGACACTTAATGGGATCGGGTGGAATATCTTCTTGCTTTCACCGATCCCATATTGAGCATGATACGCTTTACTGACATGGATAAGCAATGCTTGGGGGAGGTTTATGATGGCATTGACTCAATGCTCGAGAAGATGAAAACCATCATACGCAAAAAAGAGCAAGATCCTGAAGAAACCTTCTTCAAAGAGGTGCATGCAATTTGTGTTGACCGGTGGAACAAAATGACCACCCCACTCCATCTTCTTGCCTTCGCTTTGACTCCCATATTCTACAATGTACAAATCCTTGCTATACCAAATAGAGTGCCACCATATTGTGATCCAGAAGTCAATGAAGGGTTTAGGAAAGCTCTTGTTAAACTCTTCCCTGATCCTAAGATGGAAGATGCAATTTCAGCTGAATTTGCTGGTTTTGTTGTCTCTAGTGATCAAAGTGCTTCTGCTCTTTGTGACAAATATAAGAAGGATGTTCACTCTTGGTGGTACCTCAATGGCTACAAGATGCCACACCTCCAAATTCTTGCAATAAAAGTCTTATCTCAAGTAAGTTTTAACTTTTTAAGTTTTATCATTTAAAAATTTAAAATTAAAATGTGTTATTTTCCAATTTGAAGTTTGATTTACAATTTTTTTAATTTAACAACTCTAATGAGAACTCTCTTTGCTTCAATAGGTTGCTAGTTCTTCTTCAGCTGAGCGGAATTGGAGTACATACTCCTTCATCCACTCAGTGAAATGCAATCGATTGGCATCAAACAAAGCAAAGGAGCTAGTTTATGTTCATTCCAACTTGCGCCTTCTTGCGCACAAAGAGGATGAGTACAAAGAAGGGGCAGCAAAGATGTGAGATGTAGAACCAGAGCGAGCTGACCTAGATCTTTCTTTGGCTGCAGTTGCACAATCTTCTTCAGTTTTTGAGGAGTCAAGTAGTCAGCATACTTTTAGCGCAAGTGCCAATGTGGTTCCATTATCTAATGTTAATGTTGATGATGATCTTAGTCTTGATGATGAGCCATATGATGCAATTGCAGATTAGTGAATTGGTTACTATTTGTATTATTTAAATGTTAAACAATGATTATCTATCATGGCATTCAAGTTTGATCCTTTTGATATTGAAAACTGAATTTAAATCAGTATATTATGTTTCAAAAATTGAAATTTGTCATGGTTTTGTTTAGCATATGTATTGGTGTATGACATTCTAGTTTTTTAAACTTAATTTTGTTTCTAGGTTATATATATATATATATATATATATATATATATATATATATTTGAATATTTAATTATACTTTTGTAGGGACGTACCCAATTCGGCAACCTAGGTTTTAAAAACTAATTCATTGTGTTGCAGTAGCATTTATTTATGATCAGACCTCATATTATAATTGATTATAGCAGTTTCTTATATTTGTGATATTGTAACGCATTTCCTAACTTCTTTGTAAACTTTGGATGGTAATACCACCAAAGGGTTATCATTTGCAAGCACTTCATATTGTAGGATTGGCCAGTTTACTGCCAATTATTATAGTGTAGTGTTGTACCCAAAATAATTTTTTGCTTTAAATAGA